>CM067305.1:35756110-35861439 GCA_034231615.1 Meghimatium bilineatum | reverse complement strand
GAATTCTGCGCGAACCTGTGCCATGTCCCTGTCAGTGTTATCTTTTAACATTGTGCTATGTATGTGTATTTTGGATTACGCGGCTTAGATGGTGTTATTTACGTGTTACTTTGAGGCAGTGAGATGTCGTTTAGTTCTATCCTGCAGGATCGGTGATTTTTGCTCTTAATTGATCTTGGAAGGAATGTACATCATTCCAGATTTTCCGACTAGCGAGCTACCTATTTGCGATGCAAACATAAATGGTGTATCGACTAATCCAGCTAATAACAAATTTATCAGCATAGTATGTTATCACAAAGAACACAACCAAGCTAACAGCAGGGAATGTCCATCCCCATACAAAAAATTGTGACGGTGCATGAGGCGGAAGAATCTAAATGGATCAACGGCGCAAACGATGAAATAGCAAAGTATGTGGCACACACGAGGTGCGTTCAGGACAAAATATTGAATGATCACTTGCTACTGTGGAAAATAATAGGACCGTGCAATGTACACCTCAAAGCCAATCAACGGACTAACAACATTTGAAGATTAGAAAGAAATGTTAGAAACGCTTTAAATGTAGATGTTCTATGAGTAGCAGAAATGAGCTGGTTATACAGGAAATTAAAATTTAGCTTTATACATTTATAAGATAATCATGATCACGGGTAGGAATACTGATCACGTTAGAATTAGGAAAATACATCAGCGGATACTGGATATACATTGATAAAAATGATGATGCTAAAGATCAAATCAAATGCTTTTGATCTAGACATTATACAAACATATGTACCAACTACAGACCACAGAAATAGAAAATAGAAGAAATAGAAAATAACTACGAAATATTAGTCTACTCGAGCCAGTAAAATCAACAGACATTCTAATAGTCATGGGAGACGAATGCAAAGTAGGGAAAGGAAGACACATGCACATTGTAGGACAATTTAGACTATGGACAAGAGACAACAGAGGAGAAAGACTTATACAGTCCTGTTAGGAGAATAACAGGACAATTAACATTTACCAATTATAGAAGATTATAAAATATGTAAAAGCATGAAGACAAATATAGGAACCAGGTAGACGTTATCATGATCAATAACTGATTTGTAAATGCACACAGAAATAAGACATATCACAAATACAAAAAGTCAAGTAAATGGGTGAGGGGTCCGTATCGCTGAACTTTCCCTAGTCCTCTTCTACGACATGACTGGGAAGAAGACAACATCCCTATTTTTTACACCCTGAACTAGAAGATCAGACCCTGATTGTCACACAGGCGAGACCTATAGATACAGGGGGAGGGGAGGGGGGCTAGTACGAGTACTATGAATAAGCGGATTTACTAAAAACAACAGATGTCACGTTTTCACGCAATTCTCACAGAAAACAAGTAATTCTCTAGTATAGTTTGCGCACTGATCACATACAATGTCACTTATGTTGGTACTTTCCACTTTTTCCATTGGCTGACGACACCTTTTATACGGTACATGATAAAAGATCAGTCGTATGAACCACATTTACTGGCTCTGTGTGACATCAGAAAGTAGAACTATCTGGTAAAGGATTTGGTAAATATTGTTAAGTGCAATCTCGCTTATTCTTAGTAACAGACGCCTCATTCACGACCGTCTCTAGTAAGACCAGCTATCTAAAATTGTCACATGAGCGGACGTGTCCCTTGTTGAACTTTCAGTTAGTAACTTTTTATATGCTTGAAGTCACCTTGGCTATTCTTGGCATGCGATTCCAAGTACGTAAATAGTGACAAACAGATATCCAACAATGAACAAACACGTAACGAATGGGGTGCTAATTAATTCAGTTGAAAGGTATTTATTGACGATGGTCATGATATCACTTCCATAATTTTGTCTTTTTATATCTAGAAGAGCATAGTAAAACAGTCATCTGGTGCTTTTCAACTCTCTGGAAATAAACCTTCATTAAAACAAAACAGATTACTGGAGAAACACTGGTTTGGAGCTGAAAGTAAAACTCCACTGCCTGACATAGAAAACAGGAGTTGCTGGGGTTCTTCTATGATAAGAATCATCATAAAAAGTAGCAGCAACCTGTGAAAGGATGAAAAGTGCAGCAGCTCAGCAGGGGAAAGTAGCTAAAAAGTCACGGGTAGACCAAAAACCTTTAAAATTGGTCATCCCCAGCCAGAACTGACATATGCGGCCGAATCTGTCTTATCTACGAACTGACAATCAAGGACATAATCACGCCGAATTTCAAAAATGGACGTGAATATGGTCGTCATCACTTGTGATCAGCATCAATATTATCTTCATCCTTCTGACGATTAGATAGCAAAGAGACGGGTCTAAAGAGAAAACGTCACTCTTCAACAAAGCCTCTACTGTATGCTACCGTAAACGTGTATTTGTCATATGTCCAGCAATAGTTGTTTTTATATATTTAATATAGATTTGTTTTGTCCTCGTTAACAATCATCATGTTCTTATTGATTTCTACTATATCCGACGAAGGAAAGAAGAGATTGTCGTTAAATTACGTCAATAATTAGGCGACACGTACGGTATGAAAAAAAATGTGACTTGTTGCCAATGGTGAAGGTGTGGTGGACAAAAGCTGACGGGAAAAATAATATTCTTTATACACCGGTTATATTGTATGAATGTGAAACTTTGTCTAAAGATCTGGAAACAAATGTTGTTTTTTTTTTTTGTTACTTTCTGCGAAAGAGTTAGTTCAGGGAAAATAGTAGGGACATAATTGGACACGAAGTTACTGAAGTAATTTATAGACACATACATGAGGTTGTCTATGTTATATGTTAATATATACTTTATTACATGCTTGACATAAACATCTCCCCAAATACGTTTAATATATACTTTATTACATGCTTGACATAAACATCTCCCCAAATACGTTAATATATACTTTATTACATGCTTGACATAAACATCTCCCCAAATACGTTAATATATACTTTATTACATGCTTCATTTAAGCATCTAGTCAATTACTTCTAACAATTTTATAAATATCCGTGTATTACCGGTGTCTTGAATGAGAGCAAAGAATAGCGATACTTCTACCTGTCATTCATATCGTAGGAGGCTACTAAGAAGGCTGTAAGAGTGGGGGCTAGCCTTGCCATCCCATACAAGGTTAATTTGACCCAGAACCCATTCTCAAGTCGTATGTGTCCTTTCAAAAGGTGCATATATCGCAACCATGATGAAAAAGTTATGATGAAGCTGTAAATAGTAACACAAAACAGTCCGTTCTCTGGACTACATACTGCTAATTTGCAGGAGTCTGAAAATCTCAGAAGAAGAACACAGTACTAGTTAACACGTTTATTGAACCACATTTTATGAGTGTTTCACAAGAGTATATTTATGATTAAAATATTCGAGTTACGAGCAACTCTACTCGACATTTTCAACACTTAACGCGTAGAATTACCATTATCTCGTACTTGAGAATTTCGATTAGAGACAATTTCACGGAATACTTCAGACAGTGAAACATATTTCAGCTCACACCAAATACCTCTAATACATAATGTTGCTACGACACTCGATAACTGATGAAATTATGGTAAAACTGTTTGCCAATAAGTATTAAAAATACACCAACGTAAGTGCTATAAATAGTTTTAAAAAACAAGATATTGGACATATAAAACATTAATTATAACGAATAAATAAAATATCATCTATAACTATCACACCACATGTCCTTAGTATTTATTTGTAGTATAACAGTATTACTATATATATATATATGTATATATATATATATATATATATATATATATATATTTCAATAATAGATAAGTGTTATTGAACTAGGATATTGCAATATAATAGTATTACTATAAATATTTCAGGATTCTATCTATCTATTATCATTTTCATTTGTTCCGTTAATCGTCGTGGGGGAAGTCGGATTTTTTTGTCTTTGACCATTTGAGTTGCATTGGCCATGGTAAGCCTGTGTAAGTTAAATATTTCTTTGATTGTATTTGCCAATCTAGTTCTTGGTCTTCTTCGTGCCTTGTAGCCCGGTCTTCTGTTGATATATACACGAAGGGCTGGTTGCGAAGGTTCCATTCTCATGAGGTGACCAAATCATTTTGTTTGCTGCCTCGATGCAGTCTTGACTTGAGATAGTCTTCATTTCTTTCATATCTTCATTTTTCTGGCGCTATCTTCTTGTGACATTTATAATGTTCCTCAAACATTTAATAATCTGTGATCTCAAGAATAGATAAGTTTTATTGAACTAGGACATTCTTTGTAGTATAACATCGTTACTATACATATTTCAACAATATATATATATATATATATATATATATATATATATATATATATATATATATATATATATATATATATATATATATATATATATATATATATATATATATATATATATATATATATATATATATATATATATTATATATATATATTATATATATATATAATATTATATATATATAATATATATACATATATATTGTGACATATTCATTCCTGAGCGTTGTCTTGTTATGGATACTCTGAACGCCTCTCTGTTTCTGGCAAGCAGGCCTGCATTGGCCAGAGACATGTGCATACATTTTTCGATGTCACTGATCCACCATCGTCTTTTTGGTTTTCCTCTTCTTCCCTTTTTGTGGCATTATACCTTCTAGAATCAGCTTTTCGATACTATCATGTCGTTTTAAGTGTCAAAAATACTGTAGCTTCCTTCTTATGATGGTATTTAGAAATCACCCTTCATTTAGTTTCAGTAGTTTCAAATTATGTATGTTCTTCTGTTTCTCTGTCCAAGATATTGGTAGGATCTTTCTATAGCACTTCATTTCAAATGAATTTGTTCTTTTGAATATTGTCTGGTTTAAATTCCAAGTCTAGAATCCATGTGTTGCTACCGGGAAAACACATGATCTTTAGTTTTAAACGGTTACTTTAGTATCGTTATTACTACTTTGTCATATCTTTCTTTGTGTTAATTTGTGTTAATATGAGTGTTGCAATTACGAGTCTTCTTATAATTTCGACTGAACAATTTCTGGAACTGTTTATATTTGCTCTCAGATATTCGAATTTATTTACACATTCTAGTTCCATGTTGTCTATGTTAATTATTGGTTCAATCTTTGTTTTGTCTGTTGTCATAATTTTTGTTTTCTGTGCGTTTAGATCAATCAATTCCGCCGAAGACGGATGTGTTGGGCCATTGGCGCAAATAAAACGGCAACACAACGCATTTCCATTCTCTGGACTACATTCAACTGGAAATCTTGTAGGACCATTGTCCTACTACAAGAGAAATCCTGTGGGAGTTTGAGAATGAACGCTGAAGAAGAAGAAGATCAATCAATAATCAATCAATAAACCCATAACTATTCAGGCTCGTAGGGGTACCACATTGAATGCTTCAGCACACAGAGTCCTCCAGCGAATTCTATTCTCAGCGATGCGGATGAGTGTGGAAATATCTAGCCCTGTCCATTCCTTGATGTTGTCTGTCCATGTCTTTATTTGTCCCTCCTCTGCTTCTTCCACCCTCGACAGTTCCCTGCAGTATTGTTTTTGACAAGGAATCGTGCCTGCATACATGTCCGAACCATGCTAGTTTTCGTCGTTTCACTATTGAAAGCAATGGCTCCTGGACACCTGCACACATCTCTACTTTATTTCTTACGTACACATTGGTATTATGTTCCCTATAGGAAATTCGTAGAATTCTTCTGTAGCATTTATACTCGAAAGCCTGTAATCTTCTCTCCATATCCACAGTGAGTGTCCAACTCTCACAACCATACAACACAACGTTTAGATATAGATTGTGGATATCGCTGTGTTTCTTTGTTATTGTGATTAGCTGTTTCAATCCCTCAGGGTGAAATAGTAAGTAAATCAGGGTGTGTAGTAAGGAGGACTGTGTCATCTGCATATCTTATTTCTGGAATCTTATACCCATCGATCTTATTGGATGAAACTCATTTTCCTCTAGTTCTTCTCTTACATATTTTATTATATTCTCTGCATAGATGTTAAAAATATAACGGGATAGAGTGCACTCCAGTCTCACTCCACTTTGAACAGCGAACGATTCATATGTTTCTCCCTCCACTCTTACTGCTGCTTGTTGCTCGTGATATAGTGTTTCAATACGAGGTATGGTAGATGTTTGGGGAAGCCCATGTCTCCCACGATGGACGATAGCTGGGGATGTTTAACACAATCAAACGCCTTGATGTAGTCTATGAAACACATATGTAGGTCTAAGCTGTATTCTCTACATTTCTCAATTATATTCCTCATGTTGAATATGTGGTCTTGTTCCTCTTCCTGCTCGAAAACCGGCTTGAACGTCATGATTTTCTGTTTCTAATTTGCGTTGTATTCTTTTCATTATGATCTGCAGTAGTATTTTGCTGACTTGATTAATTAGTGCTACTGTTCTATATTTGACACATAGTTGACAGCCTCCTTTCTTTGGCAAGTGTATGTATACTGACTTATTCCATTTTTCTGGCAATATTCTATTTTTTCATATCTTGCAGCATAAAGTATGGTATATTTGAACACTGTAATCTCCACCGGCTTGTATCATCTCTAATGTTACTCCGTCGTTACCAAGAACCTTTCCTTGTTTTTGATTTCTGATTGAATGTCTGACCTCTTCCATTGTAGGTTCTGGTTCTTGTTCAATTTCATTGTTGCTCTGGTATGATGAGTGGGTTATTTCTTTATACATTTCTTGACAATATTCCTTCCATCTATCTAAAATATATGTTTACTCTGTTAGGGTATTCCGTTTTTTATCTTTAGTACTCGAAGTGCGGGCTAGTAGTTATTCTGTTGTAATGGTCTTATAACATTGAACATAGTTCAAGAATAGATACGTGTTATTGAACTAGGAAATATTTTGTAGTATAACATCATTACTATACATAGTTCAAGAATAGATACGTTAAACGTGATGTTACTACGATTATAAAAATAACATTGAGTTATAAGTGCAGGTTATCATTAGGATCCAGGTTCAAACGTACACCAATCACGGTCACAATAAATCCATCAGAGTGTAAGGGCTCTCAGTTCACGTACGCTGTTGATTTATCAATCTTTTGATATATCTGTTATGTACCTCTTTACGGGACGTTCCAATATTTTCTACAATTTCCTGTAGTCTTGTAAACGACCACGATTCACAAAGTTGAAAATCTTCTTAGGGACGAAGTCCCTCAACGCATTAACTATGTCAGATCAATATATTGGTGTATCTTTTGATACGGCAACACTTCTCGTCAGTGTATAGGATCACTTATTATTCGTAACACTTCATTTCTAGGCTCGAATATGAAGATACTATTTCTGGTCATAGATTGTGCCAACATCTCCATCAATTTACGACGGCCGACACAGTTTAACGTCGTCGAACATATTGATTCACTAAGTATAATCTTACTCTCTTCTTGATTGTTTTCTAGTGAATATACACACGGCAATTATTATCGATAATTTCAGAAGTGTGCAAGGTATTGCCACATAAAAGTAATGCCATTGCATGCAACTCGAAACAGAAATGCTTCTAGGACAGGATACTCCGGAGAGCGATACATTTTGAAACAACTGCATATCTACTTTACGAAAAAAAGACACACACAAGACACAAATCACACATCACAAAATGAGCTATCTTAATTGTTGATCAACGTCAATATGGTACATAATAAAAGCTCGTGCAATGTTAGTTTAGTTTAAGAAGTTGACTAGGCTTGCAGTGTTTTTCTGAATAAATTTGCAACCGCAATGCCAACACAAAGTGCATAATTCGTGCAATTTGAATGGTGCATGCCTAATTTTCTCAGTTGGTCAATCACTACGTAATTTTCTACTACAGACCAGTTACTATTTTGTGCATCTGACGTCACGTATTGTATTTGTTATGGATTTATTTTGTGAATTAAAAAATATTTAGTGTTTATGCTAATGCTAAATATGGATGAATCAGAAAGTGATGTTACTGTGAATTGATATGACCGATCGTTTCAAAGCATTGAATGAAAAACTTCCTATTTAATGAATAGTAAATGAAAGTAAATTGGAAGTTCCACAACAAAATCGCAGATGAATTCAGCCAAAAGAGTCAAATATTTTTTAGCTGCATATAAAAAAAGAGTGACTGTAATTCATTAGCGAACGTTTCCTTATATTGAATTATCATATTATCAGTACGGTTGTTGTAGATAGGGGTTAACTAGGAAACTGTATAATGTCATTTAGTACTAGACAGCAAGCAAAACGGAGTACCCTCCCCCCACATTAATGGTAACCCCCCCCCAAAGGCCATGAAAATGTATTTGTCAACGTTTAGGAAAAAATTATCTTTTTCTTCACTCACCTCTTTTTATTTTGAATGGGGTGGTGGGGGTTTAGCAAAGACGCATCTGCGGCACTGACTATCAGTCATATGTCACTGACTATCAGTCATATGTCACTGACTATCAGTCATATGTCACTGACTATCAGTCATATGTCACTGACTATCAGTCATATGTCACTGATTATCAGTCATATGTCACTGAATATCAGTCATATGTCACTGACTATCAGTCATATGTCACTGACTATCAGTCATATGTCACTGATTATCAGTCATATGTCACTGACTATCAGTCATATGTCACTGACTATCAGTCATATGTCACTGACTATCAGTCATATGTCACTGACTATCAGTCATATGTCACTGATTATCAGTCATATGTCACTGACTATCAGTCAAATGTCACTGACTATCAGTCATATGTCACTGACTATCAGTCATATGTCACTGACTATCAGTCATATGTCACTGACTATCAGTCATATGTCACTGACTATCAGTCATACGAATGCATACACTATATGGAAATTTAAGATAAGCCACTGCCTTATTGAGATCTGGATCTGTTAAATGAAATGAATTTGCATTGTAATACGTTTTACACTTACATAATTTTGCTACAACTATAACAATATCCGTGTCTTGAGTGGAGTAAGCTACTTATATTTCTTATTACAATAACGTGTCTCATATTATTAAAACTATTACAATAACGTGTCTCATTTTATTAAAACTATTACAATAACGGGTCTCATATTAATAAAACTATTACAATAACGTGTCACATATTACTACAACTATGACAATAACATGTCACATATTACTACAACTATGACAATAACATGTCTCATATTACTAAAACTATGACAATAACATGTCTCATATTACTAAAACTATGACAATAACATGTCTCACATTACTACAACTATGACAATAACATGTCTCATATTACTAAAACTATGACAATAACATGTCTCATATTACTACAACTATGACAATAACATGTCACATATTACTACAACTATGACAATAACATGTCACATATTACTACAACTATGACAATAACATGTCTCATATTACTAAAACTATGACAATAACATGTCTCATATTACTACAACTATGACAATAACATGTCACATATTACTACAACTATGACATTAACATGTCACATATTACTACAACTATGACAATAACATGTCACATATTACTAAAACTATGACAATACCTTTTTCTGTGGTTACTATGACAATTTTATTCTCTAGTGTTACTATTGATGATTATGTTCATTCTTCTTAAAGACAGATGAGCATTGGATTTGATCAAGGTCAATTAGGTTTGGTGTTTGCGAGTCCCAGATGGCTGCATAGTCCAATCTGGGTTGTGTAACCCGGTTCAGTATGAACAGGAATGAAGTAACTCTTGATGGATAAGCTCTTCTCCTTTTGTTGTTTGTCTTTTCGAAACGTGTGCATGTGGTGTTCTAATCTTTTAATACCCGCATTTTTTCTGTAACGGTTGCGGTTTCCCAAATACGTATGTCTATGTTGCAGTGCTTGAAAGATGTCTTCAAGTAGTCTTCTAACAGTTGTTTTCTTTCTATCATTCACCTGAAATATACACAATTCACCAAGAAGCATATTTTTGAAAACAACATGTCTGGTATAATTCTTACAATTGACGGGAATTGAACCAGGTCTGTTCTAGCAGCACCGAATCGCTTTGCAGCACGAGTAAACAGGTTTTCCGTACTTGACCAACCACATCCTCAAAAAAAGATGTGGTCTCGTCAAGTCTTTCAGCCTGTGTACTCGTCACTGAGAACAGATCAAACGAAACAAGGACTATTACAACATCAACGAACTTACCGTACAAGTATTAAAGTATCCTCAGAAACACAAACACAGAACATGCATATTCGTACACAAGGGCCAATAGGTCATCTTGTAAACATAAATAACATAGATACATGTTATTGTTGTCTGAATGGACACTGGAGGTCATGTCCGTTTTTCCCATGAGGTGTGCTCTGGTTGAGATAGCAATGGTATTGTCACCTCTGGCAGATCCAATACTTGTCTCCGTAGACGCTTGGTTTGGTGTATGAAGCTGCTTCTTTTAAGCCTTCCTTGTGACAGATTCTGGAATCTTTCCTTCATTGGGTGACTATGATGGGAAAGGAACTTTTCTCCATGAATTATAATTTTAGTTTCCCTATGCTCTTTCAATGACTGCATCCCTTCGATATTCTGCATTTCTATGATTGGTGTGCATCTAGTTGCGCCTGTAATGATTATAAGTTCTTGATTCGTATACTGTACTCTATCCACTGTACTGTAATCTATAGTGTGGTATTTGCTGATGAACTCCCTGATGTGGAACTATATTCTAAGTGTGGTCGAATAAATTGCTGGTATACATTTTTTAGAATTCTTTCATTAGCTCCACAAGTTGTCCCACTCAGTTTCCTTAGTATAGCTATCTTCCTTCTAGCCTTTGTTTCTGTATTGCTGACATGATATTTCCTAATCGTTTTGGCATCAAATGTTACACCAAGATATGTGGGTTGGTCATCTACCTTTAGGACAGTTTTATTTACATATATGTTTCCTTCGATTTGTTTTTATTTGGTGAGAGTGTAAAAAGGGTTATGCCTGACTTCTCTCTATTGATACATACACACCATTTGTCGGCCCAATTAGTCAAAATGCCCATGGCTCTCTGAATCAGTTTTATGACAACCATATCGTTCTCATGTGTGCATCATAGAACTAAATCATCTGCATATAGTGCTGCTCTAGTTCCACAGAGTATTTCTTCAATTAGATCATTGATAAATGTGAGGAAAAGAGTGGATGATAGAACTCCTCCCTGAGGCACTCCATGGCGTAGTAATACCTTCTTACTTTTTTGCCATTTACTTGTACTCTGGCTCTTCTATTTCTTCACAATTTGCTTTTGTCCATCTATACATATTTCCACATCTCAATTTTTGAAGCAGTCCTTCTTTTCATACGTTATCAAAGGCCTTCTCTAAATCAATCTATGTCACTAGTACTGATTTTTTGTCTTGGAAAACATCCTCGATTTCACGTGAGAGGTATGTGGTCTGATCCTCCGTGGAGTAGCACTGCCTGAAACCTGCCTGCTGTGGTGCAAGGAATTTTCTACTTTCCAAGTGAAATTTTAGTCTTAAATTTATGATGTGCTCCATTGTTTTGCACAGGTAACTTGTAGGACTAATTGGTCTGTAGCTAGTTGGTGTTGTTCCATCTTTTCAAGGTTTAAGCAGAGGGACCATCATTGATTCCCTCTAGATTTGTGGGATTTTCTCAGTAGTCCAGCTAATATTTAGGATGTCCAATAGTTTCCTTCTGGCTGTTGTTCCTATATTCAGTATCATTTCATTTGATATTTCATCAATACCTGGGGACTTATTTAACTTTTGTTTAGAGACCGCTAATTCCAATTCACTATATGTGAACAATGTATCCATAATTTCATCGGTGCTGTTTTGATCACTGATTCTAGTCTCAGTATGTTCCATTTCACTTTTTTGGTCGATCTGCGCTGTATGCTGTTTCTCTGGACTAATTTCAATATTGCAGTCTTGAGCAATTATCCTAGTGAAATTATCTACTGCTTGCTTTCCTGTAATCATTTTGCCATTCTGAACGAGTGTTACGTTTGTGCTTCTTCCTGTTCCCTCATGAATTTGCTGTTTGACAAGTTTCCACAGTTTTCTTCCATCCTTTTCAAAATTTAAGGATTCTGTTTTCTCTTTCCAGATCTTTCCTCTAGATTCTAGTTCGGCTCTTTAGAATTTAGTTTCCTCATGTTGATGTTTGTTGTGATGTTCCTGGCTTGGTTTTTTTTCCACTACCGTCCGTGCTTTTTATAATTCTTCTTGCAGTAGTTCTAGTTGTTCACTCCAGTATGGCTTGCATTGTTTGCGTGCTCCTTTTGGTATTGCTTCTTTGGCAGCTTGATGAATACATTTATTGAACTCTTTGACTATTGAGTTTATGTCTTTTCCTTCCATATCTATTTGTCTAGCTAAAACACTACTGCGGTGTTTTAATAGTCCATAATTTGATTTTCTATAATTCCATATTGGAAGGCTACATGCATTCCCTGTGAGTCATTTTTAATACGAAGGAGGACTGGTCAGTGGTCACTACCTCCACATAGCTTCCCCACTGTTCTGTTGATTGAGTGCAATGCTAAGTCTGGTGTGGAAGTGATTTTCATGCTTGTGAGTAGTATGTTGGAGGATTTTTTGGCTTATTAAGCAATAGAAGACATTTGTCGTCTTGCCAACTTTCAAGTTCTTCTCCTCTTTTATCGATTTTGTCATAACCCAGCTCTGTGACTATTAAAGTCTCCACATACTATCAGTCTTCCTCTGTACGGTATTGTTTCCATGGAAATGGGCTGGTTATTTGGACAATAGTAATTTAGTAGGTGAAAGTCTGTGGTTTTGGTCTTTATCTGAGGGACCTGGTATTTCGCTTCTCCCATGTGTAGTTCAGTTTGATCATTTTTGATTATAGTAAGTATACCTCTTTTTCTTCTGTCTATTCGATCAGCTTTAAAGCACTGATAACCTGTAATTTTAAAGGCTACATCTTTACTGAGGTGTGACTCTTGTATGCAACAAATGATGATCTGTTGCTTAAGAAGGGTGTTCTCTAATTCTAATTTCTTGGTAAAGCCATCTTTTTTGCTATTTACACCCCCCATCATTCCAGTGCATTATTGTAAGTGGTGTCTCAATGGTTGGTTATATTTGTTGGTCAGTGATATTACTCTTGTGCATCCTGGCTCCACAAGGCAATTGAAGAGTACCTCCAGTCGCATGGGGTGGACCCTTTCGAGGTATAGGGCCCGGTGCTACTCCTGCCTTGTGAGTCGTCATAGGGTTAGCGCCATAACGGGGTAATGCAGATATATACATTCATGTGCGGCAATGCATTACATTCTAATTGTTTCGGTGCGCCTTCTAGCAAAATGTTGCTGACTTCAGCACCTTTACTTCCTAGACAAGACTGTAGTCCTGCCCGAATGTGGGAGGGCACGACCAGTCTTTCTTTTTTTTTAGTTGAGTTAGTCTTACTTGCAGTTCCAGATTAGTTGTTCCTCTGGCATTCTGTCGGTGTGAAGGTGTTCCAAGAGTCTTTACAAGTCCCACTGATGACAGTTTTTCTCTTTGCGGCCCGAAGTATGTAATCCCACTAATAATTCTACAACCGATTCGATGAAGCTGATTGAATCAATGTAACCGTGCAGAACTCTATTTCTCATGTCAGAAAAAATGAATAGAAATAGAAAAGTGACAGATTTAGCGGTTTGCCGACATAATCGGTGAGTCTAAGTGACAGATTCAGCTACTCGCGAGCACTATGAATAAGTGACAGATTTAGCGACTTGTTGGCACAATGAATGAGTCTAAGTGACATATTTTGCAGCTGGTGGACACAATGGATGAGTCTGATAGAATTAGCGCATTGTGGACGCAATGAATTACACTAAGTGACAGATTTAACGTGTTATTGACAAAATGGATAAGTATAAGTGACAAATTTAGCGGTTTGAGGATACAATGGATGAATCTGACAGATTTATCGGCGTGCCGACATAATCGGCGAGTCTGTGTCAGATTTAGCGGTTTGTGGTCACAATGGATGCGTCTAAATTACGTATTTATAGGCCTGTTGACACAGTGGATGAATCGAAGAGACAGATTTAACGGCTTGCCGACACAATGGATGAGTCTACGTGACAGATATATCGGATTTCATAGAAATTAGAAGCTGTAAAACAACATGAGTTAACGCTTTATCATTCGTATTCAGGAATACATTTTGACTGCAAACTTACCCAGTCCACAAATACACAAACGATTGTTATGATTTTACCCATATGCAGAAACGAAGCATCATATATGAAGTACCACAACCTTACCGATGAACATTGCAAAAAAAATATTAAAAAAAATATATATCTTGCAATTGGGACTGAATGCTTACTGTTAACCTTTACACAAAAAGCAACCATCGTACACACAGGAAGACATTCGTTATTGTGTTCAACTATTTAAGATCGACCACGTATAACAAAAATCAATCTAGTTAATGAAATGAAAACACTGGCTAGATTCAGAACAATTTTTTTTTCCTGTCTAATAGACTTAGCAATCACATTTATTCGTCATCCCGGGATTTCTCATTCAAACAACAGTAGCATTTTTTATACATTTTGAGACTAAAATAGAACGTATGAATGTCGAAATACGGAATTATGTAATCTGGTCATACAGAGGGATACATTTAATAACTATCTGACTTCAATCAACTACCAATTCGAGTAGCGTAGGCGATCATGTTTCTTCATAACTCCCTGTTATTTGTGTTGTTAATGAGCTTAGAATATGACTTTCACCAAGACATTTTGATGACAACCAATTCAGGAACTTGTCTTTGTCTCCAAGGCATTGGTGACAACCCATCCAGCAACTTGTCTCTGTGTCTTCCTCTCAAATCTCTCTAATATCTAGTGACTTTTAATTGATCAAACATCACACATCTCAGGATACGTACTATGAATTTCCACTGTCATCAGAATTCAGAAGTTCAGAATATCAAAATGTCAACTGTTTCCATGATTATATCGACCGATAAAGTGGCAGTGCTCGCTTGCGCAATTGCCATTAACACCAGAATAACTAGGTACGTAGAAGAACAAGAGGTATTTGGTAGAGTCAAACTATACCTAGTTATACTATAACATGTAGTCATGTTTGTGTTCTTTTTCAAGATATCTTCTGTATATTAATGTGATTTATGTGTTTCTGCAATATTAAATGTACAGAGTACCCATAGTGTTTTTTTTTAAAAACTGGACATGTGATAGACATTACTAATAAAAATACTTGTCATGTTAGATTTTTGTCGAAATATTGAATACTTATTTTCTTCCAAATATATATTGTAACTTTAGTATCATCAGGATTACTCTATGTTTTGCTATTATTTGAAGTCTGTCCTTACCGTTAGCCGGGTCTTGAGGATAACCTCATCACAGCCAGGGAGCCAGCAATTAGATTAAGTGACTGGTTGAAGGAAAGTAATGTCGTCAAACGCAGGCACTCTACTCAGCTTTTCCTGATGGAAGAGTCACGTTTTTTAGACTGAATGCTTCTTCATCGCGCTTTCACTGTGAATTGTTACATCATTTCTAGCAGACATTTGCGGTGAATTATTTTATTTATAACATACTTTCTATGTGAATTAAAATCTCATCTCTAAAAGGCATTAAATGTTTCAACAATTCAAATCTAATCTCTTAAAGGCATTCAATGTGTCAATAATACTTATCTCTTACTTCTTATCGAACCCCCCCCCCCCGGGATGATGGTCTGAATATCCACAAGGCTCTAAAAGGCTTTGAATATATTAAAAATTCTATCTCATCTAAAAATGGCATACAATTTTTCAAAAATTATTTTCTTTTTTCTGTAAGACTTTGAATGTGTTAAAACTTCGTATCTCTTCTCCAAATAGTATTGAACGTGATGTACATTTTTGTTTTGTATTAAAATTAATGAAGGGCAGAATACCCGGGGTGAGGAGAAAGGGCAGACCAAAAAGACAATGGACTGACGACATTAATGTGAATGTGTCGTTGGAAAATTCAAGCTGGAGAAAATACGTCACATAACATGACATTAAAATTATGTTCATGCTTTTCAAAATTATAAATTTATAAAATGTTATACATTTTCCTCCCACATACAAATATCTACTGAAAGTGTTATACATGTTATAAATTCTTCAGCCACTTATAAATATCGCTTAAAGTGTTATATATGTTATAAATTCTTCAGCCACTTATAAATATCGCTTAAAGTGTTATACATGTTATAAATTCTTCTCCCACTTATAAATATCGCTTAAAGTGTTATACATCGCTTAAAATGTTATACATGTTATAAATTCTTCTCCCATCTGTAAATATCCCTCAAAGTGTTACACATTCTGGGATCGCATCTAAAAGACACGTTTTAAATTTCTATCTCAGCTCAAATATTTTCCTGTTTGATTAAAATTGTGTCAACTATAGAATGTCCTTGGCTGAATTCCAGGTGCTATCACTATCCAATCTACCTTGCTATATATGTTGATTCCCAACCGATATACAGTAGTGTAGAGTTGAACACAGTCGAGTTCTGATCTCATCATCTGTTATAGTTTTATGGGAAATATTCTCATCTCATTACCTCTAATAAGAGTTTCGTCTAGAGTCTTGTCTCCTCATCTCTAAAAGAGTTTTGTTTCGTACTTGCCTCATCAAATCTAATAGAGTTTCGTCTCGAATCTTTGTCTCATCATCTCTAATAGAGTTTTGTCTCGAATCTTGTCTCAACATGTGTTATAGTTTTATATAGTGTCATGATGGTATGACAGCCTGTGTGCACGATGACGACGCACACTCAAACCCTTTTCCAGTGACTAACGGCGTCAAACAGGGTTGCGTCCTGGCTCCGACGCTCTTCAGCATGGTGATCTCTGCTATGTTAAATGATGCCTTCCGGAATAACAGTGCAGGAATTTGTTTTCGCTATCGAGCTGACGGAGGACTATTAATCTTAGTAGATTGAAGGCCAAGACCAAAACTAAGACGGACATTGTTCGCGACCTCTTGTTCGCCGACAATTGTACATTAAATGCTACCAGTCTGAAAGACATGCAAGAGAGCATGACCCTCTTTTCTTTGGCCTGTGATGCCTTCCGTCTCACCATCAACACCGCAAAGACTTTAGTAATATATCAACCAGGTGTCCCCTACACAGAACCAGTGATCACAGTAAAGGGACAAAAACTTAATACTGCCAATAAGTTTGTATATCTCGGCAGCACACTATCACAAACTGCGACAATTGATGAGGATGTTGCCCTGCGTATTACTCGTGCCAGTGCAGCATTCGGGAGCATTCGTGCCAACGTCTGGATCAGGCGTTGTCTCAGTCTGACAACTAAGTTGAACGTGTACCTCGCAGTGGTTCTACCAACACTACTTTATGCTGCGTCGTCCCAGACTGTCTATGCGAGACACGCTCGACAGCTTAACTCTTTTCATCTTCGGTGCCTACGAAACCTCATGGGAGTACGTTGGCAGGATCGTGTACCAGATAGGGAAATTCTTCAGTATGCAAAGCATCCAAGAAATGCTGACTAGGTCCCAACTCCGTTGGATTGGCCAGTTCGTCCGTATGCCAGACAATCGCCTTCCACAAAGATTATTCTATGGGGAGCTGTGCGAAGGTAAACGTTCAAGTGGAGGGCAGAAAAAGCGCTTCATGGATCGCCTGAATAGCTCTCTCAAGCACTGCAGCATCGATTATAGCTCCTTGGAGACTACAGTACTTGATCGCTCAGCCTGGCACGCCCAGATCACTGCTAGCATCACGAAATTTTGAAAAAGAAATAACACTGCGGGCAATCCACAAGCCCAAGAAGCGGAAGGACAAATCCGAAAATTCTCCAACCCCGAACCTTCAGCACTCCTGCATGCACTGCAATAGAACTTTCCGTGCACGAATCGGACTCATCGGGCATCTACGAACTCACAAACCAAATTAGTTAATTACCAATTTTAAGTATTCTAATTTTTCTTTCATATTATTACATTTTTTTCATGCCATGCTCATCTTCGCTTGCGAAGGAGGAACCACATCATCATAGTTTTATGAGTTTTATCAGAATATCCTCACTTGTCACTAAGCGTAGGGGTGATGACTGGGAGCTTTAGTTTTTGTTATCCTTCTTCTTCTTCTTCTGCGTTCATTCTCAAACTCCAACTGAATCTAGCTGGATCATGGTCCTGCTAGATTTCCAGCAGGATGTAGTCCAGAAAATGGAAATGCGTTGTGTCGCCGTTTTATTTGCGCCAATGGCCCGACACATCCGTCTTCGGCGGATTTTTTTGTTATCCAAGGCCTGATGTTTCACTTTGTGCAAATTTGTGACATATTTTAATCTAGAATGTTCATTTCTTCTACATATCTTTGATAGACTTTAACCTGAAAACTTTCATTCTCCTATGTATATTTGAAACAATTTAACTTCATCTCTTCTGGAGGTTTTTGACAGTGATAAACTCATATATTAATTGTGATTCTTAATTAGACACTGGTAACATTCCCATAATTCCTCAGCTCGCCATTTCATCAATCATCTATATTAAGTTCAGTGGCCCATGCGATTATTAATTTTAGGTTTTTCGGATCTTTCCAAAGAGAAGACACATTCTTTTCTCTTCCCGTGTAATTTCCATTTATATCATACTCTAAAAATATTTATTGTCTTTCAGCTTCATCCTCACAGCATTTTCTGTGCGAAGTGCGTTACTTAATTTAGTTGTGTCTCTGTGTATTATTCATCCCCCATCACCGAAGACGGATGTTTCGGGTCATTGGCGCAAATAAAACGACGACACAACGCATTTCCATTCTCTGGACTACATGCTGCTGGAAATCTGGTAGGACCATAGTCCTGCTGTCAGGGATATCCAGCGGGAGTTTGAGAATGAACGCTGAAGAAGAAGAGGAAGTATTATTCACCAATCTACTATAGCATTGCTTGCCAATACACCAGATCTGTATTTCCTATAATTCCTCTCCTGCATGACCGGATGATGGCCTAAATCCACATGATACATTTGATGATGTTACGAAGCGTGACCTACGCTTTTCGTATCATTAACTTTCTATTTTCTTTTCATAGCTTTCTCAAAGAGTCTAACTTTTGAAAAAACTAATGCAACTGCAAGTTTTCCTGTGAAGAAGTACAGGGAGGCTTTCTATGGGCTGTGGAAATAAAGGCCGCTTTGCCATAGCAGACGCCGCGACATGTGCAAGGAGAATTTTGATGGTACCTCCGAAAGATAAAATCCTGTCCCGACCGTGGATTGAACCCAGGATCACAGTGGTCTAAGAACGGCGTTCTAATCACACGGCCATGCGCTCCACTCAAAGAGTCTGATAGAAGAAAATCACTGAGTGTAGGTGGTTTCTTCTTCTTCAGCGTTCATTCTCAAACTCCCGCTGAAACTGTTTTAGCAGGACAATAGTCCTATTAGGTTTTCAGTAGAATGTAGTCCAGAGAATAGAAATGCGTTGCGTCGCCGTTTTATTTGCGCCAGTGGCTCGAAACATCCGTATTCGGCGGGGTGTAGGTGGGTTTGATCATGATCAAAGTGAGATCCGCTTTGACTGCCTTTATCTCCATTCTCATGTCCAATGCTTTTTTTTTATTGTAATGAAATAGATCTCTCGTCAGCTCTTTTATCCTTGTGATGCTGATCCAGCGGTCCATGGGCTCATGTCCTTTGACCCAATGCCATTGTGTCCCGTTGTGTATGTATGTGTTTGTGAGCTGTTGTTTTGTTTCTTTTAATGTGTTCCATTTATCTGGCCCTGGAGGGCATCCTTGTGATAAACAACACATTATCATCCATACCTAATTGTTTCTCGTATTACTGAACAGTGTGATGATGGGGTTCCAGATAGAGGTAAATAGTAATGGATGTTATCTGCCATGCAGTAAGAGGAGGTTAATGATGTTTTAGGATGAAGATGGATATCCTTTTGCAAAAATGGTCAAAGTGAACCAGAAGCTATGCTGCAGTCAGATGGTCAAACCTAAATGCGCGTATTTCGTATCTAAGCTGTAAACCATGACACAATGCATTCCAATTTGCGGATTGTATCTTGTTAATACGTATACACAAAGTAACCAAAAGAAATAACATACAATATTAAATAAAGTCACTTTTTGGAAGAATAAACCTGAATGAATCCAGACGACTGTAATTGACAAGCGGTTTGACAGTAATACTTGAGAATTCTCCGTCTAAATTGTCCGATTATTCATCTGTTATATGTCTCTGCTATTAATAATAATGTGTTTCACATAATTTCTGCTCCTCAATTATTTCTGGCCTGCAGTTCTTCCCCGACTCTGTTATTTGATTTCTAGATGAAATGCTTGTACACGAAGATCGTGATTCTGCATCATATGTAACATAGTTGTTAAACATTATGAAAGTCGAGTAAGATGGAAGACGAACAAGGATGTAAACACAAGAGGAAGTAGAACAAGAATGTAGAAAGTAAGGAAGCTGATAGTAGACGTGCACGAAGTGATGGGTGTGAAAATGACAGTGTGTGGGCAGTGTAGTTTGAGTAGAATGTGGGCAGTGTAGTTTGAGTAGAATGTGGGCAGTGAAGTGTAGGTAGAATGTGGGCAGTGTAGTTTGAGTAGAATGTGGGCAGTGTAGTTTGAGTAGAATGTGGGCAGTGTAGTTTTAGTAGAATGTGGGCAGTGTAGTTTGAGTAGAATGTGGGCAGTGAAGTGTAGGTAGAATGTGGGCAGTGAAGTGTAGGTAGAATGTGGGCAGTGAAGTGTAGGTAGAATGTGGGCAGTGAAGTGTAGGTAGAATGTGGGCAGTGTAGTTTGAGTAGAATGTGGGCAGTATAGTTTGAGTAGAATGTGGGCAGTGTAGTTTGAGTAGAATGTGGGCAGTGTAGTTTGAGTAGAATGTGGGCAGTGTAGTTTGAGTAGAATGTGGGCAGTGTAGTTTGAGTAGAATGTGGGCAGTGTAGTTTGAGTAGAATGTGGGCAGTGTAGTTTGAGTAGAATGTGGGCAGTGAAGTGTAGGTAGAATGTGGGAAGTGAAGTGTAGGTAGAATGTGGGCAGTGTAGTTTGAGTAGAATGTGGGCAGTGAAGTGTAGGTAGAATGTGGGCAGTGAAGTGTAGGTAGAATGTGGGCAGTGAAGTGTAGGTAGAATGTGGACAGTGTAGTTTGAGTAGAATGTAGGCAGTGAGGTGTGGGTAGAATGTGGGCAGTGAATTGTAGGTAGAATGTGGGCAGTGTAGTTTGAGTAGAATGTGGGCAGTGAAGTGTAGGTAGAATTTGGGCAGTGAAGTGTAGTTAGAATGTGGGCAGTGTGGTGTGGGTACAATGTGGGAAGTGTAATTTGAGTAGAATGTGGGCAGTGTAGTGTGGACATAATATGGGCAGTGTAGTGTGGACAGAATGTGGGCAGTGTAGTGTGGACAGAATTTGGACAGTGTGGTCAAATAGTGGGTAGTATAGTGTGGGCAGAATGTGGGCAGTGTAGTGTGGACAGAATGTGGACAGTGTGGTGTGGTGAAACAGTGGGTAGTATTGTGTGTGGGCAGAATGTGGGCAGTGTAGTGTGGACATAATGTGGGCAGTGTAGTGTGGACATAATGTGGGCAGTGTAGTGTGGACAGAATGTGGACAGTGTGGTGTGGTCAAATAATGTGTAGTATAATGTGCGCAAAATGTGGGCAGTGTAGTGTGGACAGAATATGGGCAGTGTGGTGTGGGCAGTGTAGTGTGGACAGAATGTGGACAGTGTGGTGTGGTCAAATAGCTGGTAGTATAGTGTGATCAGAATGTGGGCGGTGTAGTGTGGACAGAATTCAGGCAGTATGGCTTGGAAAGAATGTGGGCAGTGGGGTTTGGATAGAATGTGGGCAATTTGGTGTGAGTAGATGTGGGCAGTGTGTTGTGGATAGAGCGTGGGCAGTGTCATGTGAATGTGTTATTGGCACTGTAGTGTTTTAGAGTGTTGATATATTGTGGGAAGTGCAGTGTGGGCAGAATATGGACACCATCTTAATCAGGTAACATATCCTGAACAGTCATCACAGCCTTTCGAAACTTCTCTCTTGAGCCAGTCTTCCTGCTTCTATTATTTTCATATTCAGGTGATCTCTGCGTCCATCTTCTTCTTCGTCTGCCTCTTGTTCGTCTCCTTGGCATCATCCCCTCCATTATGGCTTTCTCTAGACCGTCATCGCGATTGACATGGCCAAATTAGTTAGTTTTCTGGAAAGAAACATGCTGTTTAGCCTGTTTTCTTTTACATTAATTCCTCTTTCGGGATGGCTACATCGGTGATCGTTTTGATCCATGGTATTCTGATGATTTTTCTGTAACATTTTGTTTCAAATGCTGCTATTTTATTTTTCATTTTGTTGGTGATTGTCCAGGATTCACACCAATATATTGCCACTGGGAATATGCAAGCTCTTAGGAATGTTAGTTTTTTTGTTTTGTAGCAGCACGGCCATATGTTTTTCATTTGTATCAGCTTTTTTGACACGATAGCCAACCTCATTCTGACCTGTTCATAGCCATCCCCATTACTGTTGATAAGAGAACAAAGGTATTCAAAACTGGTGACTCTTTTTAATTCGCTGTTATTGATACCGATTGACAACTTGCTAGTGGTTTTGTGAATATGGACAATGTAGCATTAATCGATTGAGTGCAGTGTATGGTGAATCTATTGTGTACAGTAAAGTGTGAATGGATAGATTGTGAGCAGTGCTGTGTAGACATAATGTAGACAATGAAGTGGAAGATGTGTATGTGTACCAAATCTTAGAAGAGGTTTACTAGCTGACTAAAGCGAACATGAATGTCATACTTGTGTGACTACGAAGTCCAGTTCTTCTTCTTCCTTGCTCTCCAGCATACGTCAGACGATGATATAAATTTCATCAACTGAACTGTATTCACAGTCTTAAGACAGGACCGTAGAGATTGTCTTCACGGCTGTCTCATTGTTTTCTTCATGATTGTCATAGTTGTTTTTTTCTTGGCGAAGCCCAGTAATAACAACCGCATTAATACTCCTATATAACTGCTGCTATACCACCAATCTTTTGAATGGATACCTACAGGCAAAAGAGTAATGGATAGACCAAAAGAAAAACTCAGAAGAACAATACTTAGAGAAAGTAAAACAGCCTATAATCATACTATTCAAGAACTGCACAGAATAGCTTTGAACAGACAGAATTGGAGAGATCTGACCTCTGCCCTCTGCGCTAACTTCAGCGCAAAAGGAAAATGAATGAAGGAATGAATGAATAACTGCTGACAAACTATTCCATTATCAGTGCCGAATTATATATTGTGGTGTTCTAGGCAAGTCCTTTCTATATAAACTGCCTTTCTACATAAACTGGTTTCGATTTTGACGCCCCTCTGAATTGCTTTTGACGCATTCAAAAGGAACCGCTAGATGCTCGCTGCCTATTTAACCAATGTAGATTATTATCGATCTTTATCGATCTTCATAGTTTAAAAACAAGACCCTACTTTTTAGCACAACGAAAGTATTGTCCATAATTCGCAGCGAATGTTCAATGTGTCAGATGTGTTTCAAAATTCCTTTGCATAAAATATATTTTAATTTTGATTTTACGCGGTTGCAAATAAACACATTACAATAATATATTTTAAATATTTTTTCAGCAGCAAAATTAATAAACTTAAAAAGTTACAGAACAGACCCTGCTTGATTTCAAAAGAACACGTTCATTTTGGATTGCGAAATGACGCTGTTCAAAGACAGAAAGGTTTACTAATGATAGACATCTTGACTACGTGAGTGGGCAATTTCTATTGTTGAATGTATTGTCCAAGAACCGTTAGAAGTCTAAAGTCTGTCTTATTGAAGACATTGATGTGTCTTTTGAACTTGTATTAATTTCCCAGTTTACTTCCAACAAATCGTTAAACCATGGCTTCAACATTGAATACATGAAGGAAATGTAAAGATGAAAAGTACATTTCTAATTTTGTCTGTCTTTGGTGCATCCATGTTTGTAATTGTCTTATGTGGACTGTTGGCAAATTGTGGATGTTTCTAAGATGAGTGTTAATATGTCTGTGTGTTGTATATATGCTTACGTACGAGTGTACTAAAGACTGGTTGTGGACTCACGTAGTACAAGCGGTACCGGGCCACCAATGGCCCTATACAAATTGTGTAGTATTATTTTGTATTACTACATGCATGTCTTTATGAAATATTGTATTACTACATTTATGTCTGTATGAAGTTATATGTTACTGCATATGTCTATGTTATGTAATGTATTACTACATATATGTTTGGGAAGTAATGTATTACTACATGTATGTATTTGTAGAAGACTGTATTATTATATGTATATATGTGGGAATAATGGTATTAGTGCACGCCAGACATGTATTCCTGGTATACATGAGCGTACAGCTTCTTCAATTTACAGTGCATTACTCCGAAAGCTGAAGTCACCTGAGTATGAAGAGTATGAAAGAAAACTCTGGGAAACTATTCCACTGTAAGTAGAAAGTAAGAGCAAATAGTTCGTAATTCATGGATATCTAAATAAACATGAAAAATAAAACATGTATATGATAGTCTGTTTCTGAAAGTATTTAGTTTTTCCTTTTTATATTTTTGCCTTGTTTACAAGACTGTATACTTGCTTCTCCATATTTCTACCTTGTTTACAAGACTGTATATATCCGTCAAGCATTCTTTAGCTAGCTCTAATCAGATTTTAACTTAACAATGTTCGTGTGTTTCCGGACCCGTAAAGGATAGTTAAAATGTCGCATGCTATCCTGCTATGTATGTTGTAAGAGGAGGCAAAGTAGGGAATGAAATTGGTTTGCTATATTACGGCACAGTTTTATCCCCTCTTATGAGTCGTTGACTCAAGGCATTGTGCGGAGTTGATGGTTGGAGTCTTCTGTTTAATAAATAAAGATGTGAAAAAAACCACACTCTAGCACATAGGAAGCAATAGTTAATCGAATCTAATTCCTGGGGGAGCGAAATAACAAGTATACAGAAGGTTAAAATTACATTCGCATTCCTGCTTCTGTTCGCTTTATATCTCTTTATGCTTTGCAGCGTCATGAGTAGAAGAGTTCTCTGGATATGCTTTTTGTGCACTTCATATATGTTTGCTTTCGTTAACTCTTTTTTTTCTGTACTCCAAGGTCTTCACCTGGCTTTGTATCTATCGTGTCTGTATAGAAATGTATGTATAGTTAAAATAACATAGCACTGCTAAATGAAGTCAGAGGTGGAAAATAGCAGATATCGTAACGATAAATGTAATGTATTCCGTTCTCTGTATTGTATCTTGGTACAAGTTAACATATATCCAGCTATCTATACGCCGTGGCCCTTGTTTGCCTTGCGGCGTCAGGGATGGAAGAGTTCTCTGGAGATGGCCTTCTTGTGCATTGTTTGTAAGCTTGTTCTTGTGGCTTCTTTGATTTCTGTGATCCATCTTTTAACCGTTATGTCTATGTGTCATGGCCATTTGTGTCCTGGTTTTGCACATGTAGAATGTTAAAATGTTAAAATGTTTATAATTAAAGCAAATGAAGAACAGTAAACAAAAAAGAGATATTACTTGCGTATATGTGCCTAGGCAGCGTGTTTAAAACAGTTCACAATGGAAAACATTCTCGATAATAGTAACATTTATGTGGTGGGATGTCTTCTAGTTGACTTAAGACTCCATGATTTTACTTCTTCTTTTGTTCCTTAAAATATGTATATGTTTTTATTGTCTCTTATATACAATTATTGTCTCTTCAATAAACATCACTGTCATTGTAGCTCACTGAGCTGTGATTCTATTGTTCTTTTTAAGGGACAGTATGTTTTTCTTAGAATTTCATATTGAAGACATATTTGAAGAATATGTTCAGCAGTATTTTTCCTGGCCAAATGTACATATGGTGTGTTGAAAATCTTTAACTTAGTGTACATCTTACTGCGTAGTAGATTGTGTCATGTTTTGAGTCGTAGAATATCAACTTGTTTTTTGTTTTTTAATAATTTGAAAGTCATTCTGTGTTGGTATGTTTGGTTTTATGATTGGTTTTAACATTTATTTGTTTCTGGTGGTTATTTGCTGGTACATCTGGTTGATCGTCTGTAGTTCCTTCCTTAGTTGATTTACTTTATCATTTCTTCGTTTTCCATAGTGAGATGTTATCCACTACATTGCTATGTTATTTTGGTTTCACAGTTCAGTTAGTAGTGTTTGAATAATCAATAAAAGTAAAAGGATTATTCAGTGAGGGTGAAACAGAATAAAGTGTAACATAAGGCAGTCACTCACAGAATAAAGTGTAGCGTAAGGCAGTCACCCTCAACTTTCTGCACGATGAAAATCCACACGAAATTTGGGCCAGAATATACAGAGACCGATGGATTAGCACATAATTCATTACTGGGCGGAGATGTAGGCGTATATATAGAGTACCCAAACAATGCTAAAGACATGATCTGAGTACCAATATGAAAATTATTTGAGCCGCGTTAGCGCAGTGGTTGGCGCACTGGCTTCGCATATGAGTGGTCCTGGGTTCATTTCCCAGCTGAGGCGGAAATGTTTTCAGATCGCAACGGCTCCCAGGTCGACCCAGCCTTAAATGGGTACCGGATTAATTCGGGAAGTAAAGACTGCGAGGGAGAGGAGATGGCTACCGCCCTCATTTGCAGAGCCTGTGAAATGTGAGATCGCTAACATCTCACACCCCTACGGCATTAATAAATGCTATGGGTTACTTTACTTTACTATGAAAATTATGAAATTATTATTATTCAGATTTTCACATAATGAAAGATGCAACAGAAAAACTTTTGAGCTTTAATATTGGTCCATACTTTGTGGCATTTCTGACGGACACTTCAATCCCTGAAATCTGAAAATTACCAGATATAACACACTTTGGTAGCGTATCCTATTCAAGATGTATCCATTAACCCATCAATTTTTTATTGTAGTGATTTTCTATGCAATATAATACGTTCAATAGTTTGCCATTGCTTTATAAAAGGTCCAGATGCACAATTGCCTGTGACGGGGATCGAACTCGGTGTCTTGGTAGTCACAGACGCGCCTTGTACCACAGAGCCGGACCTACTTTTCAATACTGCTTGATAATAATAATAATAATCTTTGCAATAATAATAACAAAAATATAACAGAAATATTAATAATAATATTAATCACAATAATACTAAGCTAAACCGGATTACCTTTTTATTTGTTCAGTTTGTTCCGTTATTCTGTATTTCACAATATGACTGTTCTTATGTAAAAAAAAAAAAAATCCCTTTTCTCGGTCACTGTATCGACTAACTGAAGTCTTAGTCAGACAGAATCCGATTTGAAAATGTATTTGGTTAAACTTGATTTAATTCATTTTGATATTATACATCTGTTTCTTCTGGACAACAGCTATTCAGTAATCTGTCAGATTAACCTCCCAGACAATAAGGTCACAGGACGACATTTCTGACAATCTCTGTGTTCATTGCAACAATGTTATGATGCATCGCTGGCTCTTAATTAGCGTATTGCTGTCAACGTCTTGTTACATTTATCTAATACTTTCTATTTCTAGATATATAGTTAGTGGTAGGGACTCATCATCTTTAGATTAGACAGTAGAATGTGGGTGACATAGTCGTCTAATCATGGTTTTCAATATGTTCTGCCATCATGAGACCAGACTTTCGAAATTCAGGTGATCAACTCATCTCATATTCTTCATTGTATCCTACCGTCATCAAATCAGTAGGAATATAGAAGATAAAGTCTCATGATTATGTATCTCCACTTCAACATATCAGACAGTCAGAATTCTGGTGATATAATATGAATTCTATCTGCGAAAGGTTTTATCAGACAATCATATAGTAATGTTTTCCATGATAAGTTAAGTCGACTTCTCTGCAAGACAAGTTAAGTCGATGCCTCTCCATTGCCAATTAAGTCAATTTCTCACCATACTAGTTAGATTAATATCTCTCCATTACCGGTCAAGTCGATGTCTCTCCATGATCAGTTACGTCGGTGTCTCTCAGTCCCAGTTAAGTAGATGCATATCCATACCTAGTTAATTCTATGTCTCTCCACGACATTTTAAGTCGATGTTTCTTCATGATCAGTTAATTTGATGTAGTTTCACAATCGGTTAAGTTGATGGCTCTCCATGATCAGTTAAGCTGAAGACTATCCATGCCCTGTTAAGTCTATATGTCTCCATAATCTTTTATGTGGAAGCCTCTCCATGACCACTTATGTCCCTGCCTACTGAATGTCCCGCATAGGTTGCCATTGATCGAATTATTTTATCTTCAGTGATTACTTCCTTAGACTATCTTCTGCAGTGGATCTTCTATTTCTTTGTTTACCAGTTTTCAATCCCAAGGAATTCAAGAGCAATAGAGACTGTATATTCTATTGTAGAATGGGGAAGATTCTTCAGGGCTTTATTTCATATTTAGAAGATTCCAACTCTCAGCGGTGTACAATGCTGTGAGGAGAAACAACATATTCAACCACATAGCCATAATCTTGGGCATAGTAGTTAAGACATACGTCTTGTGCTCAAGGGGTCGCAGGTTTTATTCCAGCTCTTGACGTCATGCTTACAAAATGAAATGTTTCTGAGATGTCTTGAGATTATTTTACAGAGCTACGAAGTTACGTGCAATAACTGAAGCGACATGCTGCTAGCTTGAGAGGGGGGCAGTACACAGGACAATACCCTGGTACAAAGAGTTCAATTATTAACTATTGTCAACTTTTTAAAATCCATCTCCAAGAATTTAGGGCACCAGGGCTAATGCTGTGGTCAGTCGAGGAATTACGACATCGCCACTGAGGAAGTTCGGTAGACGTCGCCAGTCAGAAGTTTGAGATCAGTCATTGTCTATGTAGCTCTGCACTTGTGGGAAAACATCTCGGATTGAAGCTGGAAAAAACGTGCAGGAATGACACTATGAGAAATTGTAGGAATGACACTATGAGAAATTGTAGGAATGACGCTGTGAACTCTTATAGGAATCACGTTGGGAGAACTTGTAAGAATGACACTGTGAATACTATAGGAATCACGTTGGGAGAACTTGTAAGAATGGCACTGTGAATACTATAGGAATCACGTTGGGAGAACTTGTAAGAATGACACTGTGAATACTATAGGAATCACGTTGGGAGAACTTGTAAGAATGACACTGTGAATACTATAGGAATCACGTTGGGAGAACTTGTAAGAATGACACTGTGAATACTATAGGAATCACGTTGGGAGAACTTGTAAGAATGACACTGTGAATACTATAGGAATCACGTTGGGAGAACTTGTAAGAATGACACTGTGAATACTATAGGAATCACGTTGGGAGAACTTGTAAGAATGACACTGTGAATACTATAGGAATCACGTTGGGAGAACTTGTAAGAATGACACTGTGAATACTATAGGAATCACGTTGGGAGAACTTGTAAGAATGACACTGTGAATACTATAGGAATCACGTTGGGAGAACTTGTAAGAATGACACTGTGAATACTATAGGAATCACGTTGGGAGAACTTGTAAGAATGACACTGTGAATACTATAGGAATGACGTTGGGAGAACTTGTAAGAATGACACTGTGAATACTATAGGAATGACGTTGGGAGAACTTGTAAGAATGACACTGTGAATACTATAGGAATGACGTTGGGAGAACTTGTAAGAATGACACTGTGAATACTATAGGAATAGCACTGTGAAAGCGTATAGAAATGATGATTGAAAAATTTAAAAGGCAAATCTATAGGAATGATACTGGGAATACTTATATGAGTGAGGCAAATTCATACTTATTTTACCTTTACTGAAAATTTCTTTAAAACAAGAACTCTCTTATTTATACTATTTCTTACTTTGTCTTGTATACCATCTTTATTTGATCTATATGTCTATCTATTTATGTTCCTTCAGCGCCGAACACGGTGCCTGCGACAGAAACCAGAGCTCTCCAGTATGAGTGATGTAATGATATTGTGTGTAATTCTTGCATGTTGTAGAAAAACATAGACATTCTCTCTTTGATGGTTGTTCTACAAAGAGTTTTTCTTGGCCTTCCTCTTTTCTTTTTCCATTATCCAAAATATGTGCATTCTTTCAACTGTTTATGTTGTTGGTCATCGGTGAAAACAATGGTGTTTCTTTCTGGTTTTTTTTGCGATTGACATTACCTCGGGGTTTTCTGTGTTATCTTCACGTTAAAGTACATATATGTTGTATGCAGTCTATTTATATGGTGTTGTAGTTGTTCTTCTGGTGATGATATTGCTACAACTCTTTCCGGCCCAATCACCACTATACTGGCTTTATAGCATGGGTCTACAGGACCTTTCGCAACTTTATTGGCTTTGATTTGATATTTGATTACTTCACAAGACTAACTGTAACCTTGTGCAGCAATCAAATATCATCAATGTACTTATATATTCATATTCTGTATCCATTCCCCTTTCCAATGATGTATTACACATACACTATTTATCAATATTAGTATGTCAATTTATAAAATAAAAACACATAAGGAAATTTTATAATATTAATTTGGTCCAAACCTAAAAATAATCAAGTCCCGAAAGAATAAAATCGTCTGCAAAAGTAAGCTCGTTAAGGAGTTTGTTTAGGTTGTCTTCTTCATTGGTGTTGGCAATTTTACATATGCAATCGATATATATGATGATTAGCAAGGGAGCTATATCACATCCTTGTCGCACGCCAGAGTGTATGTGGAAATTGTCTGAAAGTCCTACACTCGTTCTAACTGCACATTGACTTCCTTTGTAACTATTCCAGCAAAAGTTGATTAGGTATTGTGGAATCCAATATTTTGAAAGTATTTTCAATAGTTGTTTTAAATAGTTCGGTTAGGTTGTCCATTCTGTCGAATGCGTTTTCTTGTTCGACACATGCTATATACAATTTTTTTTAAAATTGTTTTGTCTTCGAGTTATTTGAGTTCTTCACACACATCTTCATTGCTTCGGGCATCAAATGGAGCGTACGGTTTGATATATGCTGTGCTTTCACTGTTTGCCATTATACCAACTGATATTTTTCTTTCAGACACGTATTTCGTATCGACTATGTATTTGGCAGTCTATCTGTCTATTCGCTAATCCCTTTATTGCCTTTCAGCGTCAAGGGTAGAATAATTTTTAGGAAATGGACCTCGTGTGTGCTGAGTATATTGTGGAATTTGTCGCCTCTTTTATTTCGGCGATTCACCGTTTTCGTATCTGCCTTCACTGTATCTGTGTAGCATAGCTTGATGTGGTATGATGTCTGATGGTAGTCTGCCGATGTGTGCAAACCATTTGATCTGTTGTATCTTAATATATTCCAAGATTTGGCAGTAACTATTTCAATTATTAATCCTACTCCATTCTTAGTTTGTGTATTTGGATCAACCACTGCCTGCATAGAGTAGTGTGTAGTCTAAATATAACTATATGCATTTATTTCCTTTAATTTTGGTGTCTGATGCACCTAAAATTTTGATGCTTTATTTCTTCATTTCCTCTATAAAATCGTCTATTTTGTTTCTTTAGTCAGATATGTTTATTGTGCCAAATTTAGTGCTGTTTTTACGTTTGATATTGATTGTCATCTTCTGAGAACTCTCCATGTTTTCTACGAGCGTTTTAGTTCTACACACTGTCAGTTTTCTAGACCAGTCACAATGTCGTTTCAGAGTCTCCGAATGGTTAAACCGTGTTCCAACCTATCATATTCAGAAAATAAATCACATTTTCCACTTAGAAAACACCGAAACACTGAAGTTTACTTCCTTTTAGGCAAACAGGGAAGGTGTTCCTCCTTCGCAAGCGAAAATGAGCATGAGATGAAAAAAAAACATTAAATGCGATGGAATATATATATATATATATATATATATATATATATATATATATATATATATATATATATATATATATATATATATATATATATATATATATATAATTAAAATTGGTAATTAACTAATTTGGTTTCTGAGTACGTAGATGCCCGATGAGTCCGATTCGTGCACGGAAAATTCTATTGTAGTGCATGCAGGAGTGCTGAAGGTTCGGGGTAGCAGAATTTACGAATTTGTCCTTCCTGCTTCTTGCGCTTGTGGATTGTTCGCAGTGTTCTTTCTTTTTCAAATTTCGTGATGCCAGCGGTGATCTGGGTGTGCCGGTGTGCCAGGCTGAGCGATCAAGTGCTGTAGTCTCCCAGGAGCTAGGATCGATGCTGCAGTTCTTGAGAGAGCTTTTTAGGTGATCCTTGAAGCGCTTTTTCTGCCCTCCACTTAAACGTTTACCTTCGCACAACTCCCCATAGAATAATCTCTTTGGAAGGCGCTTGTCTGGCATACGGACGATGTGGCCATCCCAACGGAGTTGGGAACCTAGTCAGCATTGTGTGGATACTTTGCATACGGGACTACTGAAGAATTTCCGTATCTGGTACACATCCAGCCAACGTATTCCCATGAGGTTTCGTAGGCACCGAAGATGAAAAGAGTTAAGCTGTCGAGCGTGTCTCGCATAGACAGTCCAGGATGACGCAGCATACAGCAGTTATGGTAGAACCACTGCGCGGTATACGTCCAACTTAGTTGTCAGACTGAGACCACGCCTGATCCAGACGTTGGCACGCAGGCTCCCGAATGCTGCACTGGCACGTTCAATACGAACCATCATACCCGCTTCTAACCGGAAGTATAACCGCGCCATATATGCACTTAATGTCAACGCAATTCTGGTAGAAATCTCTTATCTATGTCCATCTTGTGCCATTTTGTTCCCTAAATAGGAAATGTTATTTATTATTTGAATTGTTTCTCCATTAAGGATGATTTTAAAGGTACATTTAGTAACATTCATAATCTTAGTCTTGGAAGTGTTGATTTGTAGGTAAATGTGTTCTGAAATATAATTAAGTCGTTTCAACATACCTTGTGCCTTAGCTGTAGTTGGACTTAACAACAACGCCAAGTCATCTACAACATCAAAATTGCTAAGAGTTCTATACTATCGCATGTCGATTTTACAGAAAATGTTCATTTTCGTAATTATAGTCAATAGCCCTGCTAAAAAGCAAATTCACCATTGTCTTACTCCTGTTTCTATGTAAAAACCATTCACTTTTACTCTTGTTTGTTTAACACAACATCGTGAGTTGTTATATAGTCTTGATTATATTTAAATATCTAGTTGGGAAGCCGTATTTGGCAAGACTTTTCCAGAGTGTAGACTGGAGCAGACTATAAAATTTATTGAATACTAGACAAGAAAAATAAACAGAAGCTTTGCAACTAAAACATGAACAAATTATCATATAGAGACTGGTAAGCATACTTGGTAAAACTGATTTTCATAGTTTTTAAAAATGGAACATAATCTGGTAAAATAAAAGTATAATGCTCGAGGCTTTGCGTTGTTCCCCCCCCCCCCCTGTAGTACGGTTACGGATGTTATATGTGTGTATTACTAAGGATACATCAAAACTTGTACATCGGAATGTTCGTTGTTGTTGTAATAATCCTTGTCTTGATTGGTCCGTTCTCAGTGACTTGAGTACACAGTTTAAATGGCTTGTCAAATTCGCATATTTTTTGGAGATGCGGTTAATCAAGTACGGAAAAAACCCGTTTACTATTCCAGACGACTGGGTGCCGTTAGAACGAACTGGTTCAATCCCGTCTTAAGAATTCAATCCCGTTTACATTTTTTTGAATTTTTATTTTTTCCAGCGTAATTTACTGAATTTGTTTTTGTTTACCTCAGATTTATGTGCTGGATGTGAATTATCCCCCCCCCCCCAAATGCTAAACTTCAATATGCCAGAACTAAAAGTGCAACTTTAGCAGTGAAGTGTAAATCATAGCACAACGATTTCCGTAGCCCCCGCCCCCGAAATACAATTTGCTAACACCATGATTTTGAGAGCTAGCACGGTCGTTCTAGAACATTATTTAGGACAGTTCTTTATTTAACATATTCATCCCAGAACATTGTTTTTGTTTGTTTTGTGATCGCTCAATAATAATCAGCACGTGCATTCGTACGATTTACGACAGAAGCGTAGTAACGCTATGCTACAGTTATGCGCATAGTAGGCCCAGCACAGCCGATTTCGGCATGCCTTCATATTTCTGGTGGGCTACCCTAGCTTGTGACAGCATTCCTGTCTCCAGGTGACTTCCCAGAAGACATATTAAACATCAAATTGAAAGCATGTAATAACATTAAACTTTCAAGATATAAATATTTGACCAATGTTGCCATAATGAAACCTTCAATACCACCTTTACACAAAATTAGCAAATTTATATGTCACTAGCTATAACATTTAGTATGACTGCTTTGAAGAAAATGTATCCATTTCTAATTATACTATAGTCCTAATTAATAGAAATATAACATTCTGCTCATACTGTAATTTTCTTATTGGTATAAATGTTTCTCTAATATCAGATGTAAAAAAAGACAACAAAGAAGCAGAAAGATATTTAACGTATATATGCAATTATTATAATTATAGATTTTAAGTGCATTCCACTTTAAAGGTTGTATAATGTTTTCTTTCGTACGATTGTACACAATTGAGAATTTGTTCCTTTGTTCATTTGACTATTTTTTTGTTTAAAATGTCATCAAAAATAAATTACACTATATGGTAGCCCCGTTAATTACAGAAGGCAGAAATCATAAATATTTATTATGCCCACTTGTATTTTATAGCACTGAGGTATATCGCAGCGAAAATCCCCAGGAGACAATTATTGATTATTATAAGTTGTGCTATCGAATACGACACCGTCGATACATCATAATATTATCGAAGAATATAGTATTGTTAAAGACATTTTGCTGTGCACGAAATACTATTTGTTTATTACAGCGGTTCTTAACCTAATATCGGCGGTCTCTCTATGTTCTTTCATGGAGTCAGCAATTGTTAAAAGAAATCTTAGGAACTTTGACATGTACAATAGAGAGATAAAAGAAGTAAGTTTTTTTTTAAAAAGACAGAGGCAAGACCAAATACTGAACACGTTCAATTAGACAAACGTCACACAATTATATTATTGATAGTTTTAGACATATATATATATATACTTAATTGTTATGTGTATAAATTTGTTGTTTCGACCCCATAAACTACAAGCAATGCAACTCGTGAATCCTTTTAGTGTAATGGGGATGTTTTTCGAGATAATTATTTCATATCTACGAGATAATTATTTATATCTCGTATAAAGATTCAACACTCGGTATTGCATAAATCTTTGAGAGAGAGCTTCCTACAGAGATGGGGTAAAAAATAAATATAAAGATACAGGGCTGTGGGACTTCTACAAAATGAAAGTCTTATTATATGTGCATGTCATCTACTATTGAATTATTATATGTGCATGTCATCTACTATTGAATTAGTATATGTGCATGTCATCTACTTTTGATTTATTATATTTGTATGCCATCTACTATTTATTTATTATATGTGCACATCATCTATTTTTGATTTATTTGTGCATAGTATCCAGTCTAATAGGCCTCTTCTTTAACCTTCTATATATATATATATATATATATATATATATATATATATGTAAATACATTTACACAACGTGGCTACATATGCTCTGTGTACTCTTTACATTGTGGTGACATTATTGCATATGAAATGTTTAAATGTTTAATGCGGATCTGCTTGACATCAGTTCACACGGATATTATATACGTAGTGACTTCAAATTAAATAATTTATGAACGTATATATATTTCTATAGTGTCGTTCTGGTTCCACAAAGAACAGAAACGTATATGGGGGTAAATGAAGATGATATATTATTTATATGATTTGCGGAGTTTATGGTGATAAGAAGATTAGAACCACTATATTTGTGGATTGATGCACTTACTTTAATGTTAACTTGATAGTTGTTTATGTATGTGAAGTGTACCACATGACCAACACATTTTTGTTCTAATGTTAAGTGAAAATCGTAGGATACCAAGTAGTTAATGCAGTCTGAGATGTCAAAAATAATAATTTAAACTATAATTGTTGTTCTACGGACACACCTTTTTAGTTTACCATTTTCTGTCCGTCTTTATGTGTGAAGTTGTGATGTATTTTTAATAATACTTAGGTCATGTATGTTATATATCCATTGTCTTGTTCTTATTGTTGTAGAAACATTATTGATTTTCGCCATCTTTTCGTATCTGCTTATTTAGTTTTAATTATTCCCATCCAAAGAAGGATGATCTCATACACCCTTAGATGGTTAATGGATTAACTAGTTGAGCAGTTATGCAAATGTCCATAGTGTTGTAATGCTGATTTCAAATTAAGAATCGAATCTTCCCAGTGTAAAGAATTGTTTCTTATACATTTATTTCAGAATGAATTTCTTCTCCTTTGTTTTTGTTACATTTCAATTATTTTTTTCTACTTTTAGTTCTCCAACTCCTGAATTTAGAACAATGTAATCCGATAAAAGTAATACATTGTGTCGTGGTTTGCAGGTAGGATGTGATATTAGCTCCTTGTGGTACGATAATACAAAGTCACGATAAGTATTTCGTAATATTTTAAGTATTGCAAGAATATATTCACCTGTATCATCGCTGTTATTACTCCACTCTATAGTATTGCTTTAGTATCCACTTTATTCGGCCATTCTACTGGACATGTGAAAGAAAGTTGTGTCGTCCCTACTTGTCATTTGTTATTTATATGTGTATGTTTTCTTTGATAAAGAACTTTCGGTCGCAACGTCGATTTGCGTGTGTGCCTATGTTTGTTTCGTATTCTTAGTAAAACTTTATTACCCCGTTTCAAGCTTTTTTTTTGGTATTGCATTGACCAGATAACATACAGTTAGCGTGCCTGATAACCAGTGATGCAAGGCGTGAAAGTGGAGCGAATAATAGCAACACCGTGTACCATCTACACATTTCGTGAAAGGAGAAAAATGAGATTTTCCAGAAGGTTGGCTATCCAATCTTATATAGGAACTAGGTGATCCAGAAGCAAAACCAAGTCAGATTTTTCAAGCCGAAAGGCAAATATATCGCAACTAAGCTGTAAATCACGATACAATGTATTCCGTTCAACGGACCACATCCTGATAATCTGAAGAGATTTGAGAAGAAACGCAGAAGAGGAAGAAGAGTACGTCTTCTCATTGTTCTATTTGTTCTCTGAATGTCTGTTAAAGGTAGCGTGCAATTAAAACATTTCCCTTACTCTCATTAGATGTCGGTCATGTCTGGTCATTCGATTAAACATCTGGTATACTACTATCGCGTATGCCACAATTCATGATGCGATGATGATGATGATAATATTAATGAAACGCCCACTTTAGTTGTGAGCACGTACCACTTGTCAGCCAATAGCCTTTCTCACAAAAGCATATAAATTGTTAAAGTTGTATAAATGAAGTGACACCCGGACTCATATTAGGTTTCTCAAAAGCATGGATGTTTGTAAGTGAAGTGACACCCGGACTCATATTAGGTTGTCTAAAAGGCTTGGATGATTAAGAGATGATTATGAATGAATGTTTAGTCTCCGAGGCAAGGCATTCCGGTGCGTCAGTATCCAAGGATTATCACATCCTGCCAGAAGTACAGCACATCCGTCTGATGTTACAGAATGCAGATGTTACAGAATGCTGGTGTTACAGAATGCTAATGTTACAGAATGATTATGTTACAGAATGCTAATGTTACAGAATGTTGATGTTACAGAATGCTAATGTTACAGAATGATGATGTTACAGAATGATGATGTTACAGAATGCTAATGTTACAGAATGCTGATGTTACAGAATGCTGATGTTACGGAATGCTGATGTTACAGAATGATGATATTACAGAATGTTGATGTTACAGAATGATGATGTTACAGAATGATGATGTTACAGAATGCTGATGTTACAGAATGATGATGTTACAGAATGATGATGTTACAGAATGCTGATGTTACAGAATGCTGATGTTACAGAATGCTGATGTTACAGAATGATGATGTTACAGAATGATGATGTTACAGAATGTTGATGTTACAGAATGATGATGTTACAGAATGATGATGTTACAGAATGATGATGTTACAGAATGCTGATGTTACAGAATGCTAATGTTACAGAATGATGATGTTACAGAATGATGATGTTACAGAATGATGATGTTACAGAATGATGATGTTACAGAATGATGATGTTACAGAATGATGATGTTACAGAATGTTGATGTTACAGAATGATGATGTTACAGAATGATGATGTTACAGAATGATGATGTTACAGAATGATGATGTTACAGAATGATGATGTTACAGAATGCTAATGTTACAGAATGATGATGTTACAGAATGATGATGTTACAGAATGATGATGTTACAGAATGATGATGTTACAGAATGATGATGTTACAGAATGATGATGTTACAGAATGATGATGTTACAGAATGCTAATGTTACAGAATGATGATGTTACAGAATGCTGATGTTACAGAATGTTTCTCATGCATGCATACTTAATGATTAGTTGATTACTACTTATATCAATCACCGTGTCGTTTCCTACAAGTCCAGATGTACTACAATCTCATATTCAATATGTCAGTCATCATGTGGTAATTTATTCCTGCTTTATTCTGGGTAATAACTCTCTTGATTTCTATATGCCGTTCGTTTCATGCAACACCAAACTTTACTCCCAGATCAAGAAATCTAGCTGTACACAAGGAAGAAGAAATACACCCCCATATACATCAACTGCTCTAACTCTAGTATAAATATATATATGACCTTATTCTTTTTGACAGATGGGTGAAGTAAGCTTGCATCAGTTGTAGTTGGAATGGTAGGAGCATGACTTTTGACTTCTCATGACTGAATATTCCGATCCACGGTTGATTTCTCTGCCACAGAAGACGCATGGGAATGTCACATCGCTTGGTAGTTGCTCTTACAACTTCGTCTTCGTTCTTCTCTGCGCGTTATCGAATTCTCAAAAATCCAAACACCATTATGCTGGAAAGTTCTCCATGCCTGACAATCTTCCGCCAGAGTTTTCTCAGCTGTCGGACATGATGATCAAGGCATTCATAGATGTTTTGCAGACATCCATATATCGCAGCTTTAGTCTGCCTGTTTTCTTTGCACTGTGTACGAGCTTTCCATATAGTACTTGTTTTGAGATGTGATTATTGCTTAATCTCTGAGTGCGAGCACGTCACTTCTGTGACCATGAGTAGACAATATCGTTGGAATTTATTTTGTTTCTTTTGATGATATCGTTGTTGGTAATTTTGTCTTTCCACCTGCTATTCAGAATTTTACGGAGACAGCGTAAATTCAAGCTACACAGCTTGTATTCATGACTGCATCGAGTAATGTGTCCATGTTTCAGATGCAAAGAAAAGGACACTGAAGATACATGTATCATGAGCTTTGTTGCTGTTGTCAACTTTGTGTGTTGCTCCATACTCTGTTTTTACCGTTTGTCTGACAGCAATTTCTATTCTGATACTTATATCATCGTATCATCATAATGTTGAGGTAACTTTGGGACCTAGAATGTTAAAGTTCTGTACCGATTCAAGTGCACATCGCTCAGTAAGATTGTCGGTGATTTTGTAGTGTTTTGGTACAGCACCATAGTATTCTTTATAGTTTTTGATAATAAAAAGGTCGGAGATCATTATCAATCTATTAGTCAGTACCTTTAAAATCATTTCATTATGAGCAACTAGACCTGCAACGTCAGCGTACAGCAACTCCCTGAACATTTCATTATGAGCAACTAGACCTGCAACGTCAGCGTACAGCAACTCCCTGAACATTTCATTATGAGCAACTAGACCTGCAACGTCAGTGTACAGCAACTCCCTGAACATTTCATTATGAGCAACTAGACCTGCAACGTCAGCGTACAGCAACTCCCTGAACATTTCATTATGAGCAACTAGACCTGCAACGTCAGCGTACAGCAACTCCCTGAACATTTCATTATGAGCAACTAGACCTGCAACGTCAGCGTACAGCAACTCCCTGAACATTTCATTATGAGCAACTAGACATGCAACGTCAGCGTACAGAAACTCCCTGAAAATATTCTCAGTGATCATAGCTTTTGCTTTCAGACATGCCAGATATAAAGTCTCGTGTGAATAAGGATATTAACATCCGAGTTTACAAAAGCAAGATGTAGGAGATAAGAGAAAAATATCCCCAAAAGGGATGGAGCAAGGACACATCCTTGCTTAACTTAGCTCTTGACGTTACAGTTGCCATATATTCTGTCATCGAACTGCCGTCATAATTTAATGTAATAAAGCAATTAGTTTTAACAGCTTCAGTGAACATCCAATGGACTTGAGCACCTTATAGAGGGATGCCATGTAAACATATTCGAAAGCCTAATCTCTTTGAATGATTTCAAAATATTCAAAATTTCCAAAAATCCACAGACTTCCCAGCAATATAATGCCATTTAATGTCATTAGGTCAAAGGGCATGAGCCCATGAACCGCTGGATCAACAACCAACTAACCTGTAAGTCATGCCATAAAACATTCAGTCATTCAACATGTACGTCATACCATAACCATTCTCCAAATGACACCCTGCTAATCTGCTGGAGTCTTAGAATGAACGCAGAAACATAAGTAGAAGAAAGAAATAATTCTCTTAATTAATCATCAAACATCTTATGAATGCAGTGTTGTTTCTTTTGTTATTTTCTTGAATATGTGATCTGAGATCATGCATTTTCACATCAGAACTCAGATTCAGTTGAATAAATTTCAAAGGTCATCTTTCTCAATTGTACTTTAGGCAATAGCATTGGAAGCGAAATTATTTAACATGCTTAAAAAAAATAATAATTTCGAAATTGCCGGATGAAGATCTTGGACATCAAAATCTGAACAAATCTTGCTCAAACCGGATACGCTCGCCCTAATATTGCCCAGAGGACAAATTTATGACATGAATCAAAATGTAGGCACGTGGAATAAGCCGGCACGGGAGTTTTAGAAACGATGAAATGAAAATAGCTTTACAATATCGTTCATAATTAGCAGTAACCCCCATGTCATGCTCCATTCTAATTGGAAGAGGAAATATGTGTTATTAATGAGCAGAGTGCAGAACATGATATGTCTACTTAATGACAGATATATAGAGAAATAGACATATAGATCAATTAGTTTAGTGTGTTACTTTCGTACCACAGGCGGCACATAGGGCAGAGATTTTTATTCTCTATGGATTGTGGTCTGCTGCCTGTCCTCTTAGTTATTGTAGAGACTTGCAACCTATTATTTCTCCTTCTTTAAATATGGTGTATTTTGGGTAATTTTGGTCTTCCTCGTTTTCCTCAGACCTCAGGTGTCCAAATAAGGGCTTGCTGGTTCAGTCTATTTACACCTAGTCTAAGAACGTGTCCTGTGTATTTCCATGTCTATTTTCTTATCACATTTGAAACATATTATTGGTGTTGAACTGACGAACATATAAACTGACAGACACCTGCTTGGGATGTTCATAAATTACAGCTGTTGACAAGAATGGAGGTCTTGATAAAAGTTGATGTCAACAATACATTTTTTCTACACCAATTAAAGTGTTTGAAATTCAAACATGTTCTTAAAACTGTGAACAAACCATTAATTTTTTCGTCAATTTTGTGCACAAATTGTGTTAACATTTTTTGCCATAATTAAGCTAAGGGGCATCCCTGCATTTGCATTCTTAACAAGTGCTGACAAAGTGTAGAATCAAGCAAAAAAAGAGGCAAATAACTGTTGATATAATTTATGGATAGCCCATAACTATACAACAAAGCTTGTAGGTAGAGAGGAAACAATGGCATGCCTAGTGTGAGGTCTAGCTATGATGAATTAAGCGCTATATTCGCTCAAATCTGTGTCTCATACAGTATGATAAAAAAATACATCAATAAATGATCCACAACTCATCACTCTTGACATAACGCAACCTCTCTTAGTGACCTCTCGTATAAGCAAGATTATTACGCAATTACGCTATTTACTAGTGCCTCGTTATAGCCTCGTTATTAGTTTCCCCACTATTTCTTGCCTGGCTGTGTCTATTAATTTTCTCTCCACCTGTTTACCTAAGCAGCTATAAACATCATTACCTCATACTACACATTAGCTATACCACATCTCGTCAACGGAAAATGCAGCAGCCTCTCATTCTGGCCAAGTCATGTGCGCAGTAGTTGTATTTAACATTGGTGTTCCATGAACTTTAAGAAGTATTGAATGAACCGATGCGGATGTGTCTGTAAGAAATAATTGGTATAGTTAAGCGGTGTTGAGTTTGTTTAATGACAACACACATGCATCCCCATCATCTGTACGTGGTATGTTGAAGATAGGGCCGGCGAATTGAAGCTATTTAGGAACGGACTCCCGCCGATTCTTTATGGACATTGCGACTGATGACGTATCTGTTCGGAGATTGATTTTGTCATGCTATATCTATCTATATCTATCTATATCTATAAACCCGTGCCAAGTGTGGGTAGTAGGGGTACCACAATCTATGCTTCAGAACACACTCTTACAACGATTTCTATCTTCAACGATACGAATAAGCGAGGAAAAATTTTGTCTTGTCCAGTTCTTGATTTCTGTCCATGTTTTCTTAGGCTTCCGCTGCTTCTTCCCTCTTCGATGGTTCCCTGCAGTAGTGTTTTTGACAAGGAATCATGTCATCATGCATGTTCAAACCATACAAAAGTGCTTGCTATAGTGTCTAGAATATAACACATTGATAAAAAAATTGATTGGTTAAGTAAAGTACACTTTTTATAGTGAGGTATTTTTATTTCGACCGCGAATGCAAGTTAAATTTTGTTATATCAAAGATTTTAACCTTAAAATATAATGGGATTGTGGGTCAGCTAATTCAGTCACTACGACAACAGAAACGACTAAGAAACAAATTGAAAGCTAGATTTGAGACTTTATAGGGCAAATTCCCAGTCATTCTCTAATCCCGACCCAATTTTATAGAAGCAGGTGATCCTTCACCCCCAATGCATTTAATAAAAATATCCCTAAAAGAGTAAAAGAAAACACACCCAACACTTTATTTTCTCAAAATATATTTCGTATATGTTGAATTGATTTTTCAATATACGTTTAACTTACACCATATTTCATGGGATGTTTGAAATTTGATATCGTTCACTAACTTCCAAATTCTCGATTTACCTCACAATATTCTAACTTTAAATTTATTGTGATATTAAATTTAAAATTCAGTTTTAAGATTAATTAAATTAAAATTATAATTAAAATTTGCTATAAAATTCATATTTTTTACAGTTTACTGTTTCCATTGAGAGACAAAATCAGGAATGAAGCACTAATGAAACAATTAGGGATCAGGTCAACAATAGAATACATCCAGAAACAACAAGTTAAATGGTATGACCATATAACCAGACAGAAAGAGCAAAGTATTATCCAAAAAACACTTAACAAACGATACGAAAAAAGGCGACCTATTGGACGCCCTCGTAAAAGGTGGATGGATAGTTATTATAGACACTCGGAAATATAACAGCAGAAGAGGCAAATAGAAGGGCAAAAGACCGTACAATCATTCTCTACCCAACACCGAAAGGTACATGAGGACAGAAAGAAGAAGAAGAAGACTGTTTCTAGCAAAGTCCATACAAACAACCATCCGAGAAGTTACGTAGAGTCTCGAGCCAATGGTTGAAACCCACGGCTCTAATGATATCGAGGAATGAAAACCGGATTGAATTTCAAATATAATTCAGAATGATACATTTTTCAGTACACTAGGACAGACGGACGAGATGTTGAATGTAATAATAGCAGCCAACTAAGAGAAGGTGATACAACTAAACGTAAACATTCGCACACCGGATGCCTTTTTTGGGACTATCTTTAAATTATCAACAGAATGACGTCATCATACTACCAAATTGCGCGTCACTTCGAAAATCTACTCACGTGTCTTCAGTCAATTAAAAGTACGAAACAGCCTCTCGTAGTGACGCACTATATGGTTATGTTGGAATGTTTTGTTGTTGATAGGTCTAGAAAGGACTATGATGAGCGGATATTCGCGAGGTAGTTGTCTCACCTTCACTATAGTTCGCTATGGTAAGTCGCACGTGTCAACGTAACATAATTAGTTTGATGTGATATTCTATTGTGATAAGCTGTGTCTGTACTAATGACCGTCAAATATATGAATGATATGTTGGATTTTTTTTTAAAAACTCATCTAAATTGACTCATAAAACATTTTCCAAGGAATTTCCCTGCATACTGTGTAAATACTTTGTGTCGATAGCGAATAAAAATCACAGTAACAGTCAATTGTGTCATTCGACAATATTGTTATACAATTAGCACCGAGTCTTATATATGTCTCCGGTATCGGTGTACTTCCGTGGCTGCGACGGTACATGACTTCTAGCTGAACTAATGAAACCTTCATTCATTCCTTTTCTTGATTATTCTAGTGTTTTTTGTTGGTAAATATTTACATACTTGGAATCCAATGTCAAAAATTGCTAAGGCTACTCCAAGTATATAAATAGTAATCAATGGAAAGCGTGACAATAATCCAAATCGCACCGAATAAAGGCCTCAAAAATTGAACTAGTAGGCATTTGCTGTTGAGAGCCATAGTACTACTCAAATATACTGTACAAATACAGAAAACATGCTAATTTACTTAATTACAAGGAAAAGCTAGAAGATCCGAGTGTAAGTGTTAAGTATAGGCCTATGCAGAAGTAAGCTATTCCAAGTTCTCGACTGGTTGCTTACCTGGTAATTGACATGTGTGTGCAATATGCGTATTTGATATTCATCTGTAGGCAAAAATGGTGATAACAATAAATGCAAACAAACCTTCCTACAATGTGAAATTTTATGATGGTAGAGTTCCTGTCTGAATTAGAAAATGTGCCTTTTCACTTTTGTTGATGTTGCCAATTGGACATTGATTTCGAGTCGTATATTTGTTTATAATTCCTCAAATTATTATAATAATTTCAACTGAAAAAAATGTTCTTTAAACCATGTCAAAGTTATATATATGATTATATGTTGTATATGTGTCTATACTCATATATTTATATATATATATATGTTTTTTTATATTACCAAAAAAATGGAACATCGCAGTAGACAGAAATTACTGGAGAATTTACTGTGTATTAATGTATTCAATGCAGCACCACTGCTACATTTACTGTGTATTAATGTATTCAATGCAGTACCAATGCTACATTTACTGTGTATTAATGTATTCAATGCAGCACCACTGCTACATTTACTGTGTATTAATGTATTCAATGCAGCACCACTGCTACATTTACTGTGTATTAATGTATTCAATGCAGCACCACTGCTACATTTACTGTGTATTAATGTATTCAATGCAGCACCACTGCTACATTTACTGTGTATTAATGTATTCAATGCAGCACCACTGCTACATTTACTGTGTATTAATGTATTCAATGCAGCACCACTGCTACATTTACTGTGTATTAATGTATTCAATGCAGCACCACTGCTACATTTACTGTGTATTAATGTATTCAATGCAGCACCACTGCTACATTTACTGTGTATTAATGTATTCAATGCAGCACCACTGCTACATTTACTGTGTATTAATGTATTCAATGCAGTACCAATGCTACAATGGCTTTGTTTTGATGCACCCAAACAGTTCCACTGCTACCCTGACTGTGTGTTCATAATTTATTGGTGTTTGCTGCTTCCCCTTCTGACGCCGACCTCATATAGGTGAGAACATTTAAACGAACCAAAACACACATTAACAATACATTCACCTGGCGCTAAGTGTCTTTCAGATAAAGTAATTCAGGAACTAAACTGACATACTTCTTAAACAAATATTTGTTGTGAAATATCGTGATGCAAGCTATATATAATCACATATTGCTAAACATCTAATGTTGAGCAGCTATTATAAGACAGCTGTTGTTAATTTTATATTGTGTATTGTTGAAATACGATACCCCAGATACCCTTACTATATGTTGATGCACCTAGTGCGGTACCCCTACCATTCTAACGGGTGACAGGTTTTATAGAAATGGATATTAGTGTATGATTGGAGAACGATGAAGAAAGGAAGATGATTCAAATATATTTAGTTTCAGGATAACAGTAGGACAATGTGTTATTAGTTATTAGTTCGTTGTAATAAACAAAATTGATAATAAAATGCAGCTCTTATTTATATTCCAAAAATTATGAGCGATTAGATCTGTGAAATGGGCTAGTTTCTCGGAAGCTTTATTTCATTCATATATGTACTAGTGCAAAAGGCAATACTGTTTGGATAGAGATGAGACCTGGTCAGGGAACATCCACACAAGAGATCGATCACATAAATAACGGATACTGTGAAAACAACTTTATGCGAGGATCACGAAAGCTACTGTTATAGATTCTCCCTGCTCTAAACTCCTCAATACACAACAGGTTTATTTCTTCTTCTTTTTCTTGTGCCTTCTGTTTCAAACTCCTACTGATTAGCAGGATGTAGGGCGGTTAAAGAAATTATTTATATCATTTTTCAAAGTTTTTCTGTGGTATGTGTGCCTTTCGGTATGACACATATGATTTCAGCATGACTTTTTGGTTCATATTGAAATGCAGATTGAGACAGCCAATTTCACCCCAAATTTCCTTACTCACCTCTTACAAGATGGATAATAGATCACAGTGTTTCCACCTTTTGGTCATTTGCAAACGAAATCAAAGTTTCAGATTAATATAGGATTTCTATAAAGTCGCTATACAATGAGTTTGAAAAGGAACATAAATGCTCCATATGACGTCATTAAAATTTGTTTACTTCCATGGCCTAGTGTACAGTGTGCTTTAGAAAATTACTGTCAGCTGCAGAGTTAACTTGTATTCGTTTAGCTAACCAAGATTGGCACTAATCTCTAAACAAAGAGTATTTGTGGATAAACAAATGTTTAATAATAGAGGTAACTACACGTAAGATGTTCTACAATTCGTGCAGTTGTTTCTCGATGCACAAGTTCCAACATATTTCTATAGAAATAATTTCATTGTAACACGAGCCACTATAACCTATACGTGATTGGCATGAGTGTTGTTGCGCGAGTAATGTCACACAGCTTCACATTTAAAACCCACAATTCACGTACCGTGGTGTCACCAACAGTGACATTGAGTGAACAACGACTTTATTAACACCTTGTATGTCCGATACATCAGATAGATTTCGGAAGTGAATGAATAATTAACACTATTATATTTACATAGTTTCAATGCTAATGTTCTATGTGTTTGCTAGGTAACAATAGTGGTCAATATATTTACGTATCGATCATTTATATACCGATGGTGTATCTAAGTAATTTATATAATTGAATATTAATTAATTATCAATATCGTTGTTTACGCTCAAACAATAATTCAACTATGGAGCATGCACATAGTTCAAAAACACTACAGGAAAAAAATGCTGTTTGTACAGATATCTTGCCAGAATTGGGCTCGAAAGAGTCCGAAAGAGAAGCAAAGTCATGTGATACTATCACACATGTCGTAAGAGACGACTAAGAAGGTACATGGGGTTCAAGTGGCTGTAATATTTCTGGTTGATTCAAAGAGACTGCGAAGCCAAGTCGGATCTTTCAGATCGAATGCCGCAAATATCGAAGACAAGCTGTAAACCATGACATAATTAATTCCATTTTCTAGATTACATTCGGATAATCTGTAGAGGTTTAAGAACGAATGCAAAAGAAGAAGATGTATTGAAATGTGTATATATATTTCTTAGTCAGGAAGTCGAGCAGAGGAGAACAACAAACATTTGATATATGCATATGATGAGAACATTTTGGTGTGGGATTGGAAGAAAATACTACAGTCTTAGAAAACTAATAGTTATTCCTGGTTTAAAATTAAAAATTAATCACGTTGCTCTTTCAGTCATAAGGAAGTTGGATACCAGAGCTCACGCTCAGGGAAGTTCCAGAAATGGGGTCATCGCTAATGAGCAAGTGCGACAAATCACTTTAATCTAGCGGTTCCTGATCATCCACTGATTAGACAGCTGAGAACATATGAGGAAACCATGTGCTATGATGCGGTAGCTGAGAACATACGAGGAAACCATATGCTGTGACGCGGCAGCTAAGAATATACGAGGAAACCACGTGCTATGACGCGACAGCTGAGAACATACGAGGAAACCACGTGCTATAACACGGGTTCATAACTAAGCTTACTTTTACCTTAACCCCAGTTTGTGTAGATATTTTCATAGATATATATTATAAGTCAGGCAGTATGAAAATGCAACATGTGATAGATAGCAACATGTGATAGATAGCAACATGTGATAGATAGCAACATGTGATAGATAGCAACATATCTTAGATACATATGATGATATAATTCTGGAGGCGTATCGGAAGACGATTTAGATCAACAGGAAGGAAGTCCTGGTCGTACAGATGATATGACGGATTAATCACTCCATGTTAAATTCAGAAAGAGAACACCAATGAAATTGGATGCATAACGGGTTAATAAAATGAAGCCAGGACTGAAAGTTCGAGATGGAAGGCGTATAGATGAATATTTATGTTTGACAGAAGACTGTGAAATTAACATTTTTTTAAAAACATCTGTAATTTTGTACGGACATATTTATGTTTGTATAAATGTAATTATGGCAACCGACTTCTACAGTTGGTTCGTTATAATAGATACGAGCACCCTTACCTTTTAATGCCCTCAAACTACCGCTGCAAATCTCCTGTAGAAGAACGATGGTGACGATCTATCATCTATTTTACAAATTGTGCGTAATATTAGTCCGCCAATAATGGAATTCAGATATGTAATCTATCATCGAATATGCAAGTTGCAGCTTGTTTGTTGTTTAATACAAAGAAGCGTATTATGTGTATAGATAACCTATGCTGGAAGCCTCGACCTGCTTTACCAAAACTATTCTATCTCAGGCATATAATACATATAGAAAAGGAAGTCGTGGCATGTCATGTTTCAGATGTCGCTATGAACAACGGGGTGATGACGTTTTTTAATAATTGGATACAGACTCACTTTGATAAAATACGAGAATCCATGGTTCGACCTAAAAGTCTTTATAAAGAATATATTCACAATATAACAAACGAAGAGTAAGAATAATACTGTATACATTCACACGCAGAGCTAAATATGGATACACACCGGAAGAATAAAAACTAGAAGGTTTAAGGAGAAACAAAACTAATATTATCGATTATCTAGACAACATTTACGTTCACTAGTTTGTCATAGCTCTCTGAACTGTGTGGCTGAATAAGTTTATTCATAGTAATTTTCACCCGGTAAATTCAGTTACTACAACGCTACAGTCATCATCATCATCATCATCAAGTGCCGTGCCGAATGGCGTTGGCGATCATATTTCTCCATGTACATCGATCTCTCATATATGTCATATATGTCTGTTGGTGTCGTCAATCGAAGCCATTTAGTCAAACTGTCCAATATCTTTTCTCTGGTTCTTCCCCGTGATCTTTTCCCTTCTATCTTTCCTGTTGTCACTATATTATCAATGCCTCCTCTTCGCATTATGCGCCCAATAAATGTTGACTGTCTTTTTCTTATATTATCAATAATGCATCTTTTGACATCCATCCTTCTAAGACATTCTTCATTAGTAATCTTTGCTGTCCAAAGAATGCGTAACATTCTTCGAATAAACCACATTTCCGCTGCCTCCAATGATTTGCGTGATGTCTTATTTATTATTGTTCATGCTTCACTTCCATATAGTAGCACTGGTTCAATGTAGCATTTGAGGTAACGTTTTCTATTATCCATCGATACGGACTTGTTGCATAGGATATTTTTCATTTTATGGAATGCTGCTTTTGCTTGCGCTATTCTGCTTATAATTTCGGTCTTGCATTTACAATTTGAAGTTATTAATGTTCCTAAATATTTCAAACTATTCACCTGCTTTACATTTTTCTCATTTAATACTATTTTACTATTTGGTGGGGTACTATTTCCTGATATTATCATTGTCTCAGTCTTTTTATGTTTAAACTAAGACCTTTTTGTTCACTTTCTATCACCGTCCTGTTTAACAGCTCTTGGAGATGTTCTTGGCTTTCTGCTATCAACACAACATCATCTGCATAACGTAGATTATTAATATTGTGTCCTCCTATTTTAATGTCTGACATATTCTTAATTTGAGTTTCGAGAACAAATTTCTTCGTAGGATAACTAACACCCATTGGAGTGAATGCAAATCGAATGATAAAATCAGAGAAAAGACATCAAAATTTCATCACAGATGTTATTAGAAAACGCCGTTGGTCATAAATCGGGCATGTCCTACGCGCAGACACCAAAAGAATACACCACCAACCTCTTGAATGCATACCTACAGGCAAAAGAGTAAGGGGTAGACTAAAAGAAACACTCAGAAGAACAATACTTAGACAAAGTACAACAACCAATATTCTTACTATTCAATAACTGCACAGAATAGCTTTGAACAGACATAATTGGAGAGATCTGACCTCTACCCCATGCGCTAACTTCAGCGCAAAAGGAAAATGAATGAATGAATGAATATTCTTAATTGATCTCAAGATATTCTCGCTGTAAAGAGAAAATAAATATGGTGACAATACACATCCCTGGCGTACAACTTGTTTTATTTTTGTATACTTCAAATACTTTTATTTGTTTATACTACTCTATCACTGCCTCCAAATAACAACCAGAAATACACGTAAATATTCTCACCATTAGCAGATAAAAAATATTATAAATTAGTAAATATGTGTTACATTAGTTGCTACTACTACTAAACAGATAATAAAAATAATGATACTAAAACGAATATGAACGAAACCGAGTGACATTTCGGTGTAACATTTTCATCACAAATAAACATACAGTAATAAATATGACTTTATGGAAAGAGAATAAAACAAACAAAGAGGTTCTAACAATACTTCATATAAAGAGAGAAATGTTAAATGAAATAAAGATTAAACAAACAAAATATTGTGGACATATTAAAATAACTTGTTGAGGACCTTACTGGGAGTAAAGTCGTAAAAAGCGAGAAATTGGTAGATACAAGTGTTAGAGATACAAGTGGAAGAGTAACATCACGATATGGACAGGTTATAGTGTAGCAGAGTGTACCACCAAGCAGAGAGACAGGGTGTGTTGGAGGTCTTTTGCAGCCATCCTTATTTGCGGAGACAGCACTTGATGACGATAAAGAATAAATAGAAAGAAAACATAATAATACGGAACAAATATGAGAAAAACGTACTCGTATTTCAAATAAATGTAGTTGAGCGGACGTTTGCCTTTACTTGTATCACCTTCTCTATACATTGCTCGTGGTATACTTACGAAAATGAGCGCTACAAGAACTCGTTAAAGACCTCACCGAAAGCGTTTGAAATAAACCAATACACACGAGAAGAACTTGCACAAAATAGATCTACATGGTGAGCTATAGTAAAAAAGAGCCCATCATCTTGTGAAAAAAAGGAGAAATGGTGCAGTCCAACATCAGAGAGTCGCTAGAAAGTCACGGAAAGTCCAAAATCCCCCTACAGTCGTTTTCCATGTTCGAACTGTTCAAGAATATTTACAGTTTGAACAGAGCTCATTAGCCATCTACGAACTACTACCCATGGTCATAATTCTAACTGAATTTTTTCAAAAGTGGATGTAAAAATAGTCATCATCACTTGTGAAGGACGAACACACACTTACGAAAATACTGTAAAATATCTTTACGCCCAGGCGCAGAACATTTCCACGAGTGGTTCTAAATTTAGCTTTATTTTCAGTGATTAACTGTGTATGTTCCACTTAATTGGATTTGTGATTTCTTTGATTATATATCGATCGGTTCATGTTCTCTTTGTTCATTATTCTTTACATTCCCATATTAATGGATGTCTCTAAGAATATAGCCTGTTGCGGTAACACGATGTTGCTGAGCGCTATTGATCCAAGCCCAATTCCAGAGTATAGATCATGTGTGCGACAAAAATGGGAGCAAAGAACAGTGACATTTTTACCTGTCACGTACGTCGCGAGAGGCGACAAAGGTGGTGTTGCGGGTGGAATTGGCTATCACACTGACACATAATTCATGGTAAAGGCGAATATATGTCAGGCCGGAATCACAGCTGTAAACTATGGCACAACGAATTCTTTTATCCGGACTTCATCCTTCTAATCTGCAGGAGTATGAATACGAACGCAGAATACGGTGTTGGCAACAGTAGCACAAATATTTAAAAAATAATATTGTGTGTGCAAATATTGAATTAGTCGTCGGATCATCAGCATTGCACTGCAGACACATTTATATGTGCCCCAATCTCCACCTGAGTGTATCTACCATTACACGATTACTGATAGTTCAAGTTCTCTATTGACTCAGGAACATTCTTATAAGCTCACAGTAGCGCTCGTTTCTGGCCACTCTGCATTTCAAGCCCGGTTTCTTTACTTTGGACATGGAAAAGTAATCATTACTGTTGTTATTTTCCTTTGTCCATGTTGTTTCACGTAAGACGTTTATAATTTCAGCCCAATTCATTGTTTACCTTCCTATACCGTAGCCGTGCGAACAAGCCGATCTACTCTCTGGTTGCCTTTAACAACCACAATATCATGTATGGAAATGAACTGCACGCATTTCAACTTCAACCTCAGTTCGACCTAAGTTTGTTTTAATTATAGCAAGCATATTCACAGTAACAATTTACTGATATGAAACATTAGACACTTAATACGCCAATGATAAAAAGACCTGCTTAAGAAATGGCATACTACAGAAACATTTTGAAGCGGAAAAGACAATCAAAAGATGTCAAAAACATTCAATGTTGAAGAGTTCATAAGAACCATTTTAAGAATAGAGCTGAAATATTCTTCGGCAACAAAGAGAGGCATAGCAGCAAGGAGAAACGTATAATGCAAGACATAGTTATTGGTAGTAGGACAAAGTGCCGCACAAGACACCGATACGTATGATATATATTCAAACATGCACAACACTGCGTAAGTGAACTCTCGTTGGATCGCGAGTACTTCTAAGCACCCATAAAGAAGTCTACGTTCTCAAAAGGAAATGTAACCTAAAGAAGAACATTATTAATACAGAAAACTGACACATGACGTTGTGGGCAAATAAAAACTCCTTCAGAACTAAAAATAATAGACAAATTTGATAAAATATAATCATTGAAAAATTGAATAGTATTTTAAGAAATATGTGTAAAACTGTCAAGAATAATAATCATTCGCAGCGACATCTAGTGATGAAAAACAGCAAATCAGATGTGTCGTGCCATTGGCGCAAATAAAATGCAAATAGAACAAAAGGAATATCCATTATTGGACTATATACTGTTATAAATCTATGTCGCAATGTTGATCATCCGATGACTATAGTGCGTTCATCAATAGTTGAACACAGATATTGTCTACTATCTCCGTAATTACTAAGCGTATGGGCTTCATATTTTGCATGAGTGATTTATTTTATAACCACATTAAATATTTGTGCATGAATTATTATCTAGACTGAACGGATTTATAGCAGCAGTCGCTACTAATGCCGTTTTTAAGATAACAAGTTTTTGATAGCGATAAAAGTAGACGGGCTAAAGATACAAATTTCCATATTTTCTGTTCCTAAGAGGAAATGCGTATTATTTAAATATAACTTTTTTTACTTTCTCCAATATTTCATTGGCTGTTAGGAAAAGCATAAATATACTGGCCAATTAAAAACACGTTAAAATTAGAAAAGTTCATTAGTTTGTTTGTTTGTTTGGCGTTCGCTCCATTCTTAACCATCACGGATATCCGTGCGATTTCCGCTGGGAGCGTGATTACGTTGTGCCACCGTTATGCGCTTTGTAGGCATAGCACATCCGATTTCGGCATGCCTTGACAATTCGGGTGGGCTACCCTTAGCCGGTGACAGCCTCTATATCTGTCTCCAGGCACGCGTAGTGGCGACTCTTCGCCAAGACGATTTTTGCTCTCGTCTGACTCGTACGAGGTGTTCCACTGTCTATGAACTTGCCTCGTGTAATTGGACGTGTTGTGCCTGTGCCCATTGGGTACTGAACCGTTTCTCATCCGTGAGCCTGGTTCCTTAAGGGGAAGAACTCAACAGAGGAGTTGGACCATGGCTCTTTCGCCCTCTTAGCCGAGGTGTCATTCACCGACATCGTGTACCCCTTGTCCAAGTTCGAGTCTCACACCACGCGTTTGAGAGCAAGGCGTTCTCGAGCTGAGCGTCCTTGTCTCAATAGCGCCTGAGCCCATCAGGTACTGAACCCTTTCTCTCTTCAAGTGTATTTCCGGTGTAGGAAAACCTGACAGTAGAGTTGGGCCAGGGCTAAATCGTTTTCCCTTTTGTGCCTGAGCCCATAGGATATGGAACCCTTTCTCTCTGCAAGTGTACTTCCGGTATAGGAAACCTTGACAGTAGAGTTGGGCCAGGACTACCATCGTTGTCCCTTTCTTGCCAAAGCCCATCGGGTACAGAACCCTTTCTCTTCGCGAGCATATTTCCGGTTTAGGAAGGCTCGACATTAGAGTTGGATTAGGTCTTCTTGCTTTACCAAACGCTAATGAATGGGTCTGGGTCTCTGCCTGTAAGGAACTCAGGTAACTAGATGCTCGTCTCGAGCTGACGGAGCTTGTAGTTCCCTTTTCCTAGAGACTTTTCACTTTCTATTTGCAGTTCGCGCTGCCCTCTAGCGCTGTTCTGCCCTTTCTTTGTTTCATTGTACTCAGTATGAAATCTATTTGTCTCTCGCCATGCATCTACCTTTACGTGCATTTTACATTGGCCGCCTCGCCAATGTTCGGACTGGACTGACTAGCTTCACTGTATGTCGACAGTGTTGCTATATGTGGTGATGCTGGTGGTGTCGGAGATATTGTCTGTCTCTTGTGCAGTCAAATCTCTTTCCATCTGCTACCTCCACATTCTCGGACACGATCCCCAAATGATAGGGCCAGAATCAGCTCGAGCTGCTGTATTTCTATTTCCAGGGTGCACCGCGTGGAGGTACATTTGGGATCTTGGTTATCTGCTAACCCTGGGTCCTCCTAGAGCAATGCGTTCCCTTTGCACCCCACTTCATTAGTGATAGAGTTACATATTGTTATCACGGGAGTGTGTGTTCGGTGAATAAAACATAATGTTCCCTAATTTAGTCTAATCACTGAACAAAAAAAACATATGCTGCTATTCATAACGACATCTGAAACAGGATATATAACGATTTTCTTTTTATATGCATTAAATGCCTGAGTTAGAATAATTTTGATAAAGCAAGTCAAGGCTTCCAACATAGATTATGGATAAGACATAATAAAGCTTCTTTGTATTAAATATTATACAAGAATCAGCTTGCACAATAGATGATAGATTACACAAGTGAATTCCATTGTCGGCGGATTAACATTACCCACAACTTGTGAATAGATGATTGATCGTCGGTGTGTTGTCAGGGCCCGGAAGGAGATCAAAGAATAGCAACAATGTAACCTGGCATGCATGTCGCAAGATAAGACTACACATATTGAGTGGGAGGTGGCTTTTAATGTCCCATCGCATAATATGAATTGATCATCATGTCATATTGAAGTCGGATGTGTTAGGTCAAAAAGAGCATATTTCTCAGCCACGTTATAATTAATGACACGAAAACAAACATTGGACTATATCCTATGGGCTATATCCTTCCAACGAGTAGGGGTTTGAGAAAGTGCAGAAGAAGAAGTAAAACACTAGCATATACTATTATATTAATTTAACAGTTGGATACATTATGTGAAAGAAACTAATCCAACAAGAAGTATCCTCAAGATATATTCTAAACGGAGGCTCAGACTAATACTGCAAACTACTTGTATGTTAATTTTAATGCAACACGATTAACACGTCTACATAACAATAGCAGGAATGCTATCTCTCAAATATAACACGTCTAAATAACAACAGCAGGAATGCTATCTCTCAAATTTAACACGTCTAAATAACAATAGCAGGAATGTTATCTCTCAAATATAACACGTCTAAATAACAATAGCAGGAATGCTATCTCTCAAATATAACACGTCTAAATAACAATAGCAGGAATGTTATCTCTCAAATTTAACACGTCTAAATAACAATAGCAGGAATGTCATCTCTCAAATATAACACGTCTAAATAACAACAGCAGGAATGCTATCTCTCAAATATAACACGTCTAACAATAGCAGGAATGTTATCTCTCAAATATAACACGTCTAAATAACAATAGCAGGAATGTTATCTCTCAAATATAACACGTCTAAATAACAACAGCAGGAATGCTATCTCTCAAATATAACACGTCTAAATAACAACAGCAGGAATGTTATCTCTCAAATATAACACGTCTAAATAACAATAGCAGGAATGTTATCTCTCAAATATAACACGTATAAATAACAATAGCAGGAATGTTATCTCTCAAATTTAACACGTATAAATAACAACAGCAGGAATGCTATCTCTCAAATATAACACGTCTAAATAACAACAGCAGAATGTTATCTCTCAAATATAACACGTCTAAATAACAACAGCAGGAATGCTATCTCTCAAATATAACACGTCTAAATAACAATAGCAGGAATGTTATCTCTCAAATATAACACGTCTAAATAACAATAGCAGGAATGTTATCTCTCAAATATAACACATCTAAATAACAACAGCAGGAATGATATCTCTCAAATATAACACGTCTAAATAACAATAGCAGGAATGTTATTTCTCAAATATAACACGTCTAAGTAACAATAGCATGAATGTTATCTCTCAAATATAACACGTCTAAATAACAACAGCAGGAATGTTATCTCTCAAATATAACGCGTCTAAATAACAAGAGCAGGAATGCTATCTCTCAAATATAACACGTCTAAATAATAACAGCAGGAATGCTATCTCTAAAATTTAAAAGTCTAAATAACAATAGCAGGAATAATTAGCAGGAACAATAGCACGAGCAATTATCTCTCAAATTTTGTTTTGACGTGTTAATCGTGTTGCAACAATTGAGAGATAACATTACTCCTACTTCCTGTTTATCCTTTGGTAATCAATGACGATTTTAAGGGGGGGGGGGGGGAAAGAGTATCCATGACCGTCTCCAGTAAGACCTGTTATCTACGAGTGTTACGTGACCTTACGGAAGGTCCTTTTTTGACTTTCACTAGATCGCAATTTATATACTTGGAGTCGCCTTTGCTGTTTTTGGTGTGTGATTCCAAGTGTGTAAATAGTGACCAACTAAAATCACAATAATAATCAAAAACATAAAGAATAGGGTCCTAATTAATTCAGTTGAAAGGTATTGTTTTGAGACGGTCATGGAGTAGCGATGATAAGTGGCCCTCGAGAGTACAGAGCTTCTAGATGAATTAATGAAGCCTTCATTCGTCCCTTTTCTTGATTAATCCTGTTTTTTTCGTTAGCCAAAATTTATATATTTGGAAACGCATGTCATAATAGCCAAGTCTACTCCAAATATATAAATAGTAACAAATGGAAATCGTGGCAATAATCATAAACTATAAAATAAAGACCTCATCAATTCAGCTAGACGGCATGTACTATCAAGAGACACGGTTGATAGCGCAGTCGTGACCGTCTACATGATACGACCTACTGTCTGTGGAGCGCAATGTTCAGTTATTCGTCCGAAGACCAGCAAGTCCATTTTTCGATATCCACTGCTATTTGTTGTTAGAAATACAAATTAATCCAGTGGTTCACCCAGCCACCATGAAGTAGGTTGCCATGGCTCATGTTTTGTGATGGTGGAGGATTAGTATTATCGAGACTAGGCGAAACTAATCGGGAAGTTTCGGTCTAGGCAACTTAGAACTTATCTGAAATCGTGTGCTATAACGCTGTTTCACAACCTTATCTTATTACCTCACTGACTGGCTTTTTGGAAATTAAGCATTCTTAATGAATAATTTGACTATTGCGGTGTTTTTATTTGCTAACTATGATAATGCTTTATGTGACAGTCAGTGTTAATCAAGGTAATAGTCAAATGAGTTATTAGGAGGGCTGGATTTCCAATGAGCCAATAGGTCTTAATATTGAAGAAGGTCATGAATCCGCTGTTAGTACACTGACGTCACAATCAGATGATCCGAGGTTCAGTTTTTCAAATCACCAAGGCTCCTAGGAGAACCCAACCTGAGGAAATATGTACTACGTCGCCTGGAAAAGTAAACTGCCACCTCATCTCTTGGTATGCTATTTTCAAATCACCAAGGCTCCTAGGAGAACCCAACCTGAGGAAATATGTACTACGTCGCCTGGGAAAGTAAACTGCCACCTCATCTCTTGGTATGCTATTTTCAAATCACCAAGGCTCCTAGGAGAACCCAACCTGAGGAAATATGTACTACGTCGCCGGGAAAGTAAACTGCCACCTCATCTCTTGGTATGCTATTTTCAAATCACCAAGGCTCCTAGGAGAACCCAACCTGAGGAGATATGTACTACGTCGCCGGAAAAGTAAACTGCCAAATCAACTCTTGGTATCATATTGATTGAGACTGTCGGCAGTAGATTTCTGTACAGAATTAATTATGACTTCATTCTTTTTTTCATTATTGTCATAATTTTCGTTGGTCACTATTTATGTAATTGGAGTCGCCGGTCGCAAATAGCCACGACTAACCAACGGGACGCACGGAAATAATGAAAATCGTCCTTGCAGGTCATTATGACATTTTCTATACAAAGGTTTTTATACTAGTCCGGCAATGCGTTGATCAATGATAAATATTGACTATTATTATTATTATACACATTATTATTATTATTTGTAATCATCTGTAAGACGTGAAGAATCAAACTTGACTAATAAATTATGCGTGCTCATTATCCAATAAGTCCTTCGGAGATTATTGTGACACGATTACCTGAAACGCAACCCCCTTTATTGTTATGATCATGCGCCCTGATATAATCAAACAGAACACTGTCGCAGTTAATATGACATTCCTCACCATATTTGGTACACGTTTTCAATAATGTAAATTTATTTAAATTTCTTTACAACAAGAATTAAAATATTTCCTATATATATATTGTAACCAGAAACATTAAATGTAATTTGAAAGATGTTTAATGGTGTTGTTATTTTCAATAATCGATCTTATGTTTCACTGTACTATGGTCTATATTTCGCAGTATTTTTTTTAAAAGACCGTTGAACTTTGTTCTCAGCTCTTCCATTTCTATTTTCGTTCTGTTGTCTCCAGTCTCAGATTTCCATATTCATTTCATGGATAAAATGTGTGGTTTCTTTAGATAATTTTGTGTGTTCTACTGAGTTTGTTTGCTCGTGTAGATGACTGAAACGAGAATTGGTAGTGTACATGCTAACAGAGTGGGCAGAATTGAAGGGCATGGTCCAGAGTAGTGTACATGGTAACAGAGTGGGCAGAATTGAAGGGCATGGTCCAGAGTAGTGTACATGGTAACAGAGTGGGCAGGTTTGAAGGGCATGGTCCAGAGTAGTGTACATGCTAACAGAGTGGGCAGGTTTGAAGGACATGGGCCAGAGTAGTGTACATGCTAACAGAGTGGGCAGGTTTGAAGGGCATGATCCAGGACGTCTTTGTTTGTTCTTCATATACTGTCAACTTTACGTTAAATGTTGAATCGATGTTCGTTGAGGACGGATATGTCGGGTCATTGGCGCATTTCCCATATACATAAAACACATACCTGTTCTCTGAATTACATTCCCGATCATTCTTCTTCTTCGTCTTCTTCTGCGTTCGTTCTCAAACTCCTGCAGATTAACAGGATGTAGTCCGGAGAACATTATTCGTTGTGTCATGGTTTACAGCATTGCTGCGATATCTGCGCCTTTCGGCCTGACACATCCGATTTCAGCAAGTATTTGGGTTACTGACCCTATATGGGATGGGACAGCCAACTACATCCCATAACCTCCTTAGTCGCCTTTTACAACATGTGTGGAAGGTAAACAGTGTTGCTATTCTTTGCTCCCCTTTCGGGCCCCGGCAAAACAAAGGCGTAAACAGTGTTGTTACTCTAAACTTTCCTCTGTACGTTTCTATACATATTATTATGTAGTGCCAAACCGATCCGTTTCATTTTTTAAGGTCAATTTCACTATCAACGATTCCGTGATATATCCACATGAATTTTCCTCATAAAGGCAAAAAATGTGTATACATTTTTTGTCTCGATCACGATTTCCTATTTTATTGTTACATCGGTTGATATTTGTGTACCGCGTGGCCGATTGGGGGAGGGGGTAAGGGAGTGGGGGTCAGGAGGAGTGGTTAGAATGTTGTCTCACAGCAACTCGTCAAGTGTTCGATTCCTGGTAAGCACTATATTTTTGTTTCTATAAGAGGCTGAAATCGTTCTTGTGTTTCCGGGGCCCGAAAGGCTAGCAAAGAATAACAACACTGTTTACTTTCCACGCATGTCGTAAAAGGCGACTAAGTAGGTTATGTGATGGAGTTGGCTGTCCCATCCCATATAGGGTCAATGACCCAAAGCCATGCTGATGTCGGATGTGTTCGGCCTAAAGGCGCAGATATCGCAGCAATGATGTAAACCATGACACAACGCATGCCGTTCTCCGGACTACATCCTGCTAATCTGCAGGAGTTTGAGAACGAAGGCAGAAGAAGAAGAAGAGGCTAAATTTACACCACCCAAAAGTGTACACGATGTGACGACAACAACATGCGGTTTTTATCACACAAACTGCATCCATACAACTCCGTAACAGGAAACACTCACCTATTGGCAACTATGTATACATATTTATCGAAAGGCATGAATTTTTGAGTAATAACGTAATTTATAAAACACCACTCGGAATGTTTAACATATGTTGAGGACCACTCTAAACGGGTAAGTCCATGTTCTGCGGTTGTCAAGCTGAAAATAACATAGGAGCAAGCTGAGATAATGCTGTTTCAACAAGCGTCGAGACTACATTGTATGAAGACACGTATCACGGATGATGTATTAATAGTGTGACAACTCGTGTCAGTGACCTGACCGAGAGCTGTTACAGTATTTGGCTGCAAATAAACGGTGTAGCTTTAAACTGGTGTCTACTTCAGGAACAAATCGATCGGTCCGCGTAATCACAATTTATGTTTATTTAATGAATAATTCTGAACAGATGCTCATGTTGACAGCTGCATTGTCATCCTGCCTTCTGGTGTATTTAATTCTGGTATTGTTCCTTGATAGTATTCTGGTCATTATTTTCCGACACAGGCCGTGGCAATATGTCTGGGGGGAGGGGGTGGCCGACATAACTTCCCCGTGAATTGTAGTTATTTATGAGTATATATAATGTGTATGTAGCGGAAACTTGTTTTATTCAGATAATTTTACGGGTCTCCAGTATAACGACGTTTGAGAAACACTGGTTTATACGATTGTGATTCGTACATAAGTGTATCACCTTCGTGGATTCCGGTGGGGAAAAAATATGTTTTTTTGACTGTGTCATTATTTTGATGAATTCGAAAATGTGCTTTTAAATATTTGTATTTTGACTGTATTCCTTTCAAATTATATAAAGGCATTGGAACATCAAATCAAATAAACAAAGACATACAGCGAATACAAAAATGTATATTTAACGCGCAAAATCCAAGAATCAAGTAACAACACAACATCAAAAAATCAGAGTAGACAAAACCGATATAGAATTTGTGGATAAATTCGAATAAGGAGTAAACATCAAAGTGCAGGAGACTGCATGGCAGAGACAAGGAAGAGATTGACAATGGCATGTTGTAAAATAACTCGTCTGAAAAAAACACATATGGAAAAACAACAAAATAAAAACTAAACAGCTAATGCTAGAAACTTTTATTTTTCCGTTTGCAACATGCGGTTGTGAAACATGGACTCTAAGTAAAACAGAAGCAAAGAAGACCAACGTCTTTAAGATGAGATGCTACAGAAAGATATGTAGAATATCATAGAGGAGAAAAAAAGGAGAAACTCAGATTAAACACATTTAAGATTCCAGAGTGTTGGTTACTAAAAACAATAGCAAAAATAAAACTACAACCTATTTTGGTCATATCAAGAAACACAACTGTTTAGAAAGACAAATAATTGAGGGCAGAGCACCTGGGAGGAGGTGAAAGGGCAGACTAAGAAGACGATGGACTGACGACATTAAAGATACCATTAAAACGTCGTTGGAAAATTCAAACCGTATGACCCAAGACAGAGAAGGGTTCAGTGAGTTCATTAGGAAGACAACGTTCTGGAGAGAACACGTCACGTCACAATTTCGGATGTAAAAAAAAACATCGTAGTGTGTTCTATTTATTAGTGACACATATATTCTCGGTGGATAGCACCACTAATACATAAACACACTGCTTTATACCACTTTGTATAGCACAACCTGTATTAGGCTAAGCTGCAAAGAACTAAAGGATATTTCCGCTAAATCCATGTTTCCGATTAATCCATTTGTAAATTTAAATCCATAAAGAATCCATAATCCATAAAGAAAATGTAACGAAATACTCAAATATAACTGAGATCATATACCGCACTCATGCACTCCCCTAATCTTGGAATATATTAAGAGACAACAGATCAAATGATTTGAACGCATCAGCAGACTACCATCAGATAGAATACCACAGCAAGCTATGCTACACAGATATAGTGCAGGCAGACCTAGAGGCCGACCACGAAAACGATGGACCACAGAAATAAAAGAAGCGACAAATTCCATAATATACTCACACACGAGGGCCATCTCCAGAAAACTCTTCTACCCCTGATGTTGAGATGGTAACAAATGGTTTAGCGAATAGAAAAAAAATGATAGCCGCAGGGGTAACCAGGCTCGATAGATTACGAAATGAAGATATCAGGGAAAGAATAGCTATAATACCTTGCATAGAAAAGCAGCAGATCAAGTGGTTTCGCCACATTATGAGAATGCATCACGACAAGTGCAGGCATATAACCAAATGAGATCAGGGTACAAAGCCAGAGAAAACCACGGAAAAGATGGATAGAAAACGCCAGGGCCATCCTGAACAAACACGGTCATAGCACAGCTGAGGCTTTAGAACGCAAGCTCAAGCTCCAACCACCACTATGCTTAACGGCAAGATTGGATAACACACCAGGTAGGAAAGACAATAGACAATATACTTATTTACACTAGAATTGAACGCATGGAAACATTACATTGAACACAAGCACAGTATGCTCTTCCTTCATTTTGCATGAAAAGTATAGAGGGGATTTGTGTGCACACGTACACTCTCGAATGACTGACTTTCGATACAGAATTTATCATGAGATATCAGACTAAGGATATCAGAATCAATTCGTCATAGAGCAACTTGATGTAGTTCATTTTAAACTTTTGACATTATCTTGATAATTCCTCACTATTTACTTGTATTCTCTGAATGTAATATATTTGAATTTCCTCCTCCTCTTCTTCTTCCCCTCCGTCTCATCACCTCCTATTTCCCGCCTTTTTTTCAAAATTATCAACCAAGACTTTGATATGCAGTAATAATTTGCAGGTCTTGTTTCTATGTTGATGTTTTCTTCATCGTTGCGGTTTGTTGAAAGCAGTTCCATTCATGTAGATTTGTTAATGCTTCTGGCCATTCTCAATTTGAACACAAACATTAGCTTCACAATTAGAAAATCCTGACCTGAGGTTTCAAAAACTAGTTTGCGAACAGTAACAAACTAATTTGTTGCAAGCATTTGCAAGATCTCACTTTTAATTATATCTCTATCGATATCACTGATCTTTCTTCTTCTTGCTTGTTCAATCTTTCTTCTTCTTGCTTGTTCAATCGTTCATCTCCTTGCTTGTTCAATCTTTCTTCTTCTTGCTTGTTCAATCTTTCTTCTTCTTGCTTGTTAAATCTTTCTTCTTCTTGCTTGTTCAATCTTTCTTCTTCTTGCTTGTTCAATCTTTCTTCTTCTTGCTTGTTCAATCGTTCTTCTCCTTACTTGTTCAATCGTTCTTCTCCTTGCTTGTTCAATCTTTCTTCTTCTTGCTTGTTCAATCTTTCTTCTTCTTGCTTGTTCAATCGTTCATCTCCTTGCTTGTTCAATCTTTCTTCTTCTTGCTTGTTCAATCGTTCTTCTCCTTGCTTGTTCAATCGTTCTTCTCCTTGCTTGTTCAATCTTTCTTCTTCTTGCTTGTTCAATCGTTCTTCTCCTTGCTTGTTCAATCTTTCTTCTTCTTGCTTGTTCAATCGTTCTTCTCCTTGCTTGTTCAATCGTTCATCTCCTTGCTTGTTCAATCTTTCTTCTTCTTGCTTGTTCAATCTTTCTTCTTCTTGCTTGTTCAATCTTTCTTCTTCTTGCTTGTTCAATCTTTCTTCTTCTTGCTTGTTCAATCTTTCTTCTTCTTGCTTGTTCAATCTTTCTTCTTCTTGCTTGTTCAATCTTTCTTCTTCTTGCTTGTTCAATCTTTCTTCTTCTTGCTTGTTCAATCTTTCTTCTTCTTGCTTGTTCAATCTTTCTTCTTCTTGCTTGTTCAATCTTTCTTCTTCTTGCTTGTTCAATCTTTCTTCTTCTTGCTTGTTCAATCTTTCTTCTTCTTGCTTGTTCAATCTTTCTTCTTCTTGCTTGTTCAATCTTTCTTCTTCTTGCTTGTTCAATCTTTCTTCTTCTTGCTTGTTCAATCTTTCTTCTTCTTGCTTGTTCAATTCTACTCTTTGTACACTCATAATTATTCAGTTTTATCACACAGGAACAATATTTATTATCTACACCGGTGTTTCTTCTTCTTCAGCGTTCATTCTCAAACTCCCGCTGGATTTCTCTTGTAACAGGACAATGGTCCTACAAGATGTACAGTTCAATATAGTCCAGAAAATGGAAATGCGTTGTGTTGCCGTTTTGTTGCGCCAATGGCCCAACACATCCGTCATCGGCGGCACCGGTGTTTCAAAACGTCGGCCCCACGTCCCACATGGGGGCAACTTAATTGTTCAGTTGGGGAAGGGGGATTTTTAAAAAACCCATTATACTTCAGTATACTTTTATTATTAGTTTTGAAAATTTACTTGCTGTTATTTTATCTTAATAATTTTCTAGTAATTTCTTCCTAACCCCAATCTTACTTCATGAAAAAGTTAAGTATGCATCATTTAGAGAATAATTCAATTTTTCAATGTAAAATATACGTATATGTTATATTTGGTGGGTCTGGGAGGACGGCATCAGAATTTTGGATAGACTTAGGTGGGGCATGGTTTAAAAAAAAAGGTTCGAAACACATGTCTACACCAAGAATATACTGTTTTCTCTTTCCAGATGGATGTCGTGAAATAGACAGTTTTTTCTTCGCTTACTTGCTGAAATTTTTGTACATTTGTTACCTTTTGCATAGTAATTAATCTACACTTCAGAATCGTTGCGTATTTCATTTGTGGCAGCTCGGCAATGTAATTTCAGTTCGTCTGCAATCGAATTATCGTGCTGAATGTTCTAGACGGATAAACGCCTTTCTCATGAATCTTGATAAAACTTTCAAATAGATACTTTATGTACAAAAATTGAAGTGCTCAATAATGTATGCACTAACCACGCAAATTGTTATAATAAATGTAAACCAGTACAATAAGGTTAATTCCTTACTTCTCGAACAGATGCGCACTGGAATTCTAAAAAAATAATGTAAAAAATATGATAATTTCTACAGTAAACTCTTCTTTAATTTTGGCTCAAAAAATCGCCGTGCTGCTTTGAAAAAAAAATTAATGAAATATATGAGCTATTATGAATTTATTTGTAAGGTTAATACAATCACGTGGTGCGTTTCTTTTTAATAAAATGTCCATTGGTAAATTTCGTGAACGGTCCAACAGTTGAAAGTTATGATTTCCCCCTAATGTACGCAATTCTAAACTACTTATAATACTACTACTACTATTAATACTACTACTTAAATTACTAATACTATCTAATATTACTTCATACTACTAATACTACTTCTACTACTATTACTACTACTACTACTACTACAACTACCACTACTACTGCAACTACAATTACCTTATATTTCCACTATTACTGTTGCTACTGCTACTAGCTGCTACTACTGCTACTACTACTACTACTACTACTACTACTACTACTACTGCTACTACTACTACTTCTACTACTACCACTATCAACTAATACTACTAATTCTGCCACTATAACTGCATCTACTTCTATTATTTTTATAAGTATTGTTATTGTTACTACTATATTACTGCAACGCCTATTACTATTACTACTACAAGATAATATTATTTATAGCTACTAATACTACTACTACTACTACCTACTACTACTACTACTACTACTACTGTTTCTACAAGTACTATCTGACACTAGGGCTATTACTACTGCTGCTACTACCTACTACAGCAACAACTACTATTACTACTATTGCAAATAATACTTGCTAAAAACTACAGTAACTACTGCTACAGTTGTTAATACTACTTAATAGTACAGCACAACATGCTACTATTTTATTACATGTATTACAAGTACCTGCTTCTAACTATAACTAAAACTATTACTACCATTACTAAATATACAGAAACGATTGCTACTAATTGTCATTATTACTACGTCTAGTACTACTTACCAATAATGTAAGTAGTGGTAAATATAACTATACAGATGCTGTTGCTAATCTATCTATACAATCACAAAACACTTTGTTGCATCTCAGTGTCAGGGATAGAAGCATTTTCTGGAGATGGCCCACATGTGTGCTGAGTATGTTGTGAAATTTGTCGCCTCTTTTATTTCGGTGGTCCGTCGTTTTCCTGGTTGGCCTATAGGTGTGTCTTCACTGTATCTATGTAGCATAGCTTGCTGTTGTATGCTGTCTGATGGTAGTCTGTTGATTTGTTCAACCCATTTTATCTGTTGTCTATTAATATATTCCAAGATTGGGGTGGTACCGGTTCTTTATCTAATGTCTTCATTCCTTACTCTGTCTCTCAGCAATATTTATAGGATTCTACGTAAGCATGCTATTTCCCCTGTCATAAGTTTACGTTTGTCTTGTGCAGTTGATGTCATTGTTTGGCATTGGTAGCACACCGTTGGCATAATAATATATTTTAATAGTGTTATGTTTGTGTTTAAATATACATTTTTGTTTCTGAAGTTTACTGTCATGTGACCTAGGGTTAGGTATGCTTTACTACATCTGTTGTGTATTTCTTTGCTGCTCTTGCCATCTGTTGTCATGTTGCTTTATAGGTAAGTGAATTTATTTAAGTGTCATTAGTTTAAATCTGTTGCTTCTTATATATATATATATATATATATATATATATATATATATATATATATATATAAGAAGACAATATAATATATATATATTGATGTTTCTTTCTGTTCTTCCATTCTTCATTACTTCAGTCTTCTCTATATTTATCTTCATGTTAAACGTATGGCACGTTTGATATATCCTATTTGTTTTTGTAGTTGTTCTTCTGATGATGCTACTAGTGTTTATTCGTCTGCAAATAGCAATTCAATTAAGCTATCCGTCAAGTTGTTTTCTTTCGTTGTATTCACTACTTTGGAGATAGGATCTATCTATATTATGAACACAAAAGGGGGGAGGGTAGTGTACATCTTTGTCTCACTCACGAGTGAATTTGGAAATAATCGGATGTACCTATGCTCGTTCTTACTGCGCATTGCCTATTGGTGTATCTGCTCTGGCATAGGATTAACAGAATTGGGAAACTCCATATATCTGTAGTATTATCCATAGTTGTGTTCTATCCACTCTGTCAAAAGCTTTCTCTAGGTCCACGAAAGCTAAATATTAGTCTTGATTATATTCTGTCACTCTTTCTAAAAGTTTTTGGGGGCGAAGATTGCATCTGTACAGCTTTTATTTTTCCGAAAGCTCAATTGTGTGTTGTTGAGCTGTGGTTCTATATATGCGCGCATCCTTCTCTCTAGTATCTTGCTAAAGATTTTTCCTACATGGCTTAAGAGTGATATGCCTCTATACTTTTGCAGCCTTTTTTCTTCCAGATGAGAACAATCACCGCTGTATTCCACTCCTGCGATGTATTTTATGCCTTCAATATCATATTGAACAGTCTGTAAAGCCACTTTATATCTGTCACTGTTAGAATTTATATTAGTTATATAGGTATGCCGTCTATTCATGGTGCTTTGTTATTTGGTACATGTTTAACTATGTCTTCAATTTCGGATTTCAGATATATGGATCTAGGTCTTCTTCTATTATATTGTTTGTTGCTATAATTTCTCCTTTCTTTAAGTTTAACAGTTGATTGAAGTACTTTTCTATCTTTCCATTATTTGTGTGGTCTTATTTAGTACGTTGTCGTGTTCATCGTTGATTATTTCTGTTGGTTCGTGTCTTTTTTACTTGTCATGTTTTGTACTATCTTGTAGAACATCTTTGGTGAGTTTTGTCTATCTTTGTTAAACATTTCTCCATATTCTTACCATGACTTAATTTTTGCAGAGTTTGTGATTTTCTTAGTGTTATTCTTTGCTGTCTTGTATTCTAAGTAATCTTCATGCGTTTTGCTTGTTGCCCATTTCTTGTATTTGTATTTTTTTGCGTTCTTTCCCTATATTTTCCACCAAGCTGTTATTTTTAGGTTCGTGCCTTTAAGGTTTTTATATCCGCATATGTTTCCTGCTGTTTGTATGATGACATTTTTGAAATATATCAATTCTTGTTTTATGTGCTGGGTATTTTCTGGTAGCTTTACAAATTCTTCGTTAACTTCCTGGATATATTTTTCGCGCATGTTTACTTTTTTGGGCTCCGGTATATCTTGTTGCCCTTAATACTTTGTGTTTTTCTTGTGCTAGTTATTTTTCGCTCTGTTTGTTTTGACTGTTATTATTACTGCCTCATGGTCAGTCTCTGCACACATGTTAAGTATTACTCGTGCGTCTGTTAATTTTCGTAGTTTTTTTTCTTTTTGTGAGTATAAAGTCTATCTCGCATTCTTAGCTGCTCCATTTATACCGTGTATGCTTGTGACTGTCTATGTTTAAAGAAGGCGTTTGTTATAAAGAGGTTGTGCTAGGTACATGTATCTATTAGTTTAAATCCGTTGTCCTTAATCTTTCTTCTTGTGTCGCCGAAAGGTATTTTATATTCTTCTATTCCTTCTGTATTTGCGCCAAGATTTGCGTTAAATCTCCTAAACTATATAGGTAATCTTAATCGTTTCTGTTATTTATTAATCTGTTTAGATCCTAAAAGATGTCTCTCTTTTTTCGTTGTTTGGAGTTTACATGGAGGAATATACCTGTATAAATGTTGTGTTTACATGATCTATTGTCATCGTGACCGACATTCATCGTTCACTCTGATGTGTAAATGGAGCTATGTTGTTAGCGAATATCGGTCTACGTAAAATTCCACCTAGTGCTTTGCTCTTGAAACTGGGTCAACTCCACTATATAGGAACTTGTAATATTGATATTTTTCTTACATCTGTTAATAATAATAATAATAATAATAATAATAATAATTAAATATGGAAATGTATGATTGTTAGTATGACACAAGAAGCCAAACATAGAATAGTCAGGATAGACATTTTGATTTCTTAACCCAAATGATATTTGCACCGATATTATCCCTTCGAGTTAAAAGGAAAAAAAGATGTATCAAATTTCCGCTCTCAATCTTTTGAGATATCATCGCCTGAAGTAAACGTGCCAGCAAAATAAAATATTGCCAAAAAAAAATAATAAAAGAATATTTGCGTCTTAATTGGTATAAAATAGTAGGGGCTTATATGTACAAATTTGGTTATTTCGTCTTTATTACCAGAAATTATTTCATTTTTACTAATTATGGGTTAATTTTATCCCGATTCATCGACAGTTGCGACAACATGCCTTTGAGACATGCCTTTGATAACATGCCTTTGAGACAACGAACATTATTATCATGTAGGCTATGTATTGTCCTGTCAAGAGCTACCTTCTCATAGCTAAAGGTATTAATAATGCTAATAATAATAATAATAATAATATAATAATAATAATAATATCGGCGATAAATGCATAGGAACAGAATCAAAACAAGCCTTTACGTTTTCGATTATTTCCGCGCATTTCGTTGGTTGGCTTTGGTAGGTGACACGCAGTATATGCTTATACCAACGTAAGCACAGAAATAATCAAACTGATCATGCTTCTTTTCATTCTGTACGTAGATTCTTACTGTCAAAGGCCACGGTAATAGTATTTAAAATATACCTTGCGCTGTGGTTAGCTTAAAAAGAGTGGAAATTTCGCTATTCGTCAATTTCGCTCTATCGCCCTGTGCTGTTGATACCAGTGGCAAGACAACGTCGAGACAACAGGAAAATAGTTTAGATCTCATCGGTTGATCATCATCACCAAGTGTTGTCTCCGCAACGAAGGTTGGCTGCAACAGACCTTCAATACCCCCTGTCTCTTGTCTTGGTGGTGCACTTTGCCAGACTGTAACGTGTCCATCTTGTGATGTTACTCTCCCACTTGTATCTCTGCCTATCTCTTGATCGCCTTCCTTCGACTATACCCTCAACTAAAGTCATCAACACAGTGTCATGTCTTTTTATGTGTCCAAAATATTTTATTTGTTTGATCATTATTTCCTTTAATAAATCGTTCTTCTTATAAAGTGTTGCTAGAGCCTCTTTGTTTTCTTCTCTTTCCATGATGTTCTCCCTATTCTTCTATATATCCACATCTCAAAGGCATTAATTCTATCATCTAATTGTTCGGTTATTGTCCATTTCTCTGAGGCATACATTAATAAAGAATAGATATAGCATTTTATAATTCTCATTTTTAGCTTGTTTGTAATTTATTTAGATATTATTTTCCTCATGAAAGTACTTTTAGACATTCCTATTATCATTTTAACTTCTGTTTCACATCTGTCATCATTTGTGATTTCCAAGATATTGAAAATGTTCTACTTGTATTTTCTCTCCATGTATTTTGATGTTTAGCACCTGTTCTTCTGTGACTTTGCTGATTATCTTGGTTATTATGATAACCATGACGTTCTGAATGCCTGTTGTGCTCTATGTGGCCCACATTGCTTAGGTGTGTCTTGTACCGGTTAAGCTAGCTAGTGGTATTATTCACGTAGTTCACCAAGACCAGTCTTCACATGCTTGAGTAGGCAGATAAAAGGATATGATTGCAGAGATTACATCGTCATCAACATCACACTTCAATTGCTTTCATTTGAAGCATATTCTTATGCAAGATGTAATTATCACTATCTGCGCTAACACCACTACATAAATTACACAGGTCGACAACAATTCTTTGGTATTTGTCTTAGTATTTACGACTGTTCCTACGATTAACTTGGGCTCTCAATTAGAAAATTACGCTTGTATTGACCAGTGTCCCTCAGTCTTTTTTGGTCGTTGTCCATATTTTTGGACAAATATTCATCCGTGGCCTTCCTGGTACCTAAAAAAAATGTCAGTATAATTATTCGTGTCACCAACGCATTTTATGCTCTATTGTTATAGTTCTTGTAGCTATTCTTCTTCGTTCGAGCGGCTACTTTCCTGTGGTCTCTTTGACTTGTCGGTAGTTAAAAAATGCCTAAATTGTTCTCCATGTCTCACCCTTCCCTTGCAAGTATCCATCATCTTCAAGACGTCATATCTTTCGTGTGAGAACCGCCAGAAAACACCAGTTAGTTTCAACATGTTTTTCAGCCAGGCCCATTTCTGAACATATTTTTTCCTTTCTCTCCCAACGGAAATAACAAAATATTTCCTAATTCCCATCAAGGCTTATTATATTTTCTAATATTACTTTCGGTTTCCACCAAGACGAGTCTGTGATAAAATTGCTTTTTTGTATTACATAATTATGTGCAATAATTTAATTTAATAAAAATAGTTTCGTAGACTACATTCATGTGTATTTTAAAAGATTATAAAAAAGTAGAATTGTTTACGAGGAGCGTATATATTCCCATTCATATCAATATCAATTCAATTTTTCGGAACGAATACGGAGTTACTGCTGCTAGATGTCGCCATATTGTGTTATGGGGGGGGGGGTGGATTGAACATGGAAATTAGTAATACGCTTTTATCTGAGTTGTATTTGTTTTTAAAAGCGATATTTATGTTATTTTTGTATCAAGATCAAGATAAACTATGATCTCCTTTCACAGAGTATTTACGTCAGTTGACAGAAGAAGATAGAATATGTATGAAATTTGGAGTACCAATGTTTTGTGGGTAACTGAAATAATACTTCGGTGACGTTTTGTGTGACCAAAATGGTTTGGACGCCTTATGAGAATGAACCATAACCAACTACGGACACGAACATATAGCATTAAAATATCCGGATACATGGCCAGAGGAAGACCTAGGCAAAGATGGATAGATAGTACCAAGACAACCCTGAACCAATACGAATTTCATAGGCATTTAGCAAAATAATCGTGATAAGTTGTCTTGCCATCATCTCCTTTCAACCAGCATATGTGTTTAGTTGTCTTGCCATCATCTCCTTTCAACCAGCATATGTGTTTAGAACTTGGATCCGTGTCCCGTTCCACCAGTCAATTATCTGCTGCAGCTCTCAGAGAATAGGTTTTGCATGTCTAATATCGAACTATCCCAAAATGAGGCCAGTGATTTTTAACATCTTATAGTGAATGAAATGAGCCCATAGACTGTGATTTTAACAACATGTTATAGTGATTGACATGAGACCACATACAGTGATTTTTAATGACATTATATAGCTAATTAAATAAGGCCAGAGACATTTTTTTAACGACATCATATAGTGAATGAAATGACGCCAGAGACAGTGATTTGTAAAGACATCATATAGTGATCAGAATGAATCAAGTGATCTGATCAAAGACTTCATTCTTTAAATTTTGCCTCTAATCTAAAGATACATACTGTAGTTAACCTGCAACAAAAATTACATTTGATCTAATAGAGAAAGACACTTGGTGCCAATATTTTCCAAAGACAACCTAGTACTCTGCAATGACACCGGAGACCTTCTGAAAAGAATTGGTCTTTAAGTATATAGTTTAAGATAGTTTCATTCACAAATGCAACTATCGTTTCAATTGTTAAAAATGTGTTTCTAACTGTCCAAAACGTCTTTCCAATTGTTCAAAATGTGTGAAATGTATTCTATTTAAGTAACGGTAAACAAATGTTGCTCTGTTCCAACAGGCAGCTCCACCAGTATAAAAAAAAGAAAACAATGTCATCTCTTTAGTCTTGAAAAAAGATAAATTATGAAGAGCATCAGTGAATGACTTGTGTGGACTTAAAGATGGTTAATTTTATTCTTAATGAACAATCTAAATGCACGTATTGTTTATGCCTTTGAGATAGTAAATTGAAACATGGAATATTTTAGTAAAGTGAAACAGGGAATATATTAGTAAAGTGAAACAGGGAATATATTAGTAAAGTGAAACAGGGAATATATTAGTAAATTGAAACATGGAATATTTTAGTAAAGTGAAACAGGGAATATATTAGTAAAGTGAAACAGGGAATATATTAGTAAAGTGAAACAGGGAATATATTAGTAAATTGAAACATGGAAAATATTAGTAAAGTGAAACAGGGAATATATTAGTAAATTGAAACATGGAAAATATTAGTAAATTGAAACATGGAAAATATTAGTAAAGTGAAACAGGGAATATATTAGTAAAGTGAAACAGGGAATATTTTAGTAAAGTGAAACAGGGGATATATTAGTAAAGTGAAACAAGACATTAGGCAAGCCAACACTATCTATCCTACAAGAGAATATATTTTTGTTGAAAGATCAAATGTAATCGGTGAAATTTTAAATCGCATGATAAGTCCGTTGTCTGCACATTTACTTCGAACACTTTCAAGAGCACAGTGCTGACTTACGCGAAGAGCAGAATCTAAGATTTTACCAAGACATAAAAAATGAAGGAAAAACTCAGATTAATGTAGAAGAATATATATGGCACAGAATTCACGCAATTTCTGCTACTCCCATAAACTTGTTGAGTTCCTATTTTCTGTCTTTTCGCTTTATACCCATTTCCGCTTTGCAGAGTCAGGAGTAGAAGAGTTATCTGAAGATGGTTTTTTGTTTGCTTTATATATGTTTAGTGTCGTTGACTCCTTTATTTTTGTAAACCATCGGTTGCATGGTCTGCACGAGGTTTTGTAACCATCGTAACTGTATAGAAAACTTTTCTGAAGGATACTATTTCATGGTAGTCTGGAAGCATGTAAAAAAACACTTAATCTGTTGTCTTCTACTGTAATCCAGGATTGTTACTGTGTTTGTTGGTCAACTGATGTTTTCGTTTCTGATTTTATCTCTTATTATTACTCTGAGGATTCTCAACGTAGACATGCCAATTCTGTTGTAACAAGTTTTCTTTTCAATTTTGTTTCTAATGTCCACGTGTGACATTTGTAGAATAATGATGAACGTTTTATATAATGCAGTTTTATATGGTCAACATATTTAGTTGTCTTGATAAAATTGTCATTTGTTTATATAGCATGTTTTAGAAATAGCTGCCAACGACAGGCGACGATGGCAGCAGTTTTAGACTTGTTGTGTGGTGTGTGTGAAGATGGCCGAAAAGTCAAATCCTGCAATAGAATATCTTGCCAAATTTGAGATACGTTATATCAGAATTGGACATCTGTGAGTTTACTGTTCTGTCATTTCGGGCAGCATGTTTTCTTTACACCTCCGAGATTTGCTGACCCGTGACAATGCAAATACCCAGAAGTACCTATGTTCAAGTACCCAGAAGTACCTATGTTCAAGCACCCAGAAGTACCTATGTTAAAGTACCCAGAAGTACCTATGTTCCAGTACCCAGAAGTACCTATGTTCAAGTACCCAGAAGTACCTATGTTCAAGTACCCAGAAGTACCTATGTTCAAATACCCAGAAGTACCTATGTTCAAGTACCCAGAAGTACCTATGTTCAAGTACCCAGAAGTACCTATGTTCAAGTACCCAGAAGTACCTATGTTCAAGTACCCAGAAGTACCTATGTTCAAGTACCCAGAAGTACCTATGGTGATGAGTTACGTTTCACTGGGCGATCCTGAACGACAAACTTCCAGGATGGGATGTTTGTATTAAAGTGTTTTAGAGACACGTTGAGAGAGTCTTCCAACGTTTCTTCTATCCAAAGGTCAGTGTTTTTTCCTTATGGAGCTCACCATACATCAGCTGTTTTGTTATGTGTTTGTCTGGCCTGTGCACATGTTCGGAAAATTTAAGCTGGGTCTTATTCAGCGCTGTATGAATGCTTAGGATGTTGACTTTGTCCCAACGTGTACAACGTTCTTCAACCACATTATATCTTTAGCAAACTGAATGCTCAAAATATTACAATGTGTATCAAATGAACGGGAAACTGTGCAGCCGTGCCCTCAACTTACGTTTAGGGACCTGTTTAGGTTGATGATGAGACAACCTTGATCACAGAAATGAAGTGTAATCCTAAAATAAATATTACCATATCCTTGATAGGATTTCCTCTTCTTCTTCGTTCATTCTCAAATTTCAGCACTGGGGTGGAGTTGGTTGTCCATTCCTTAGTGTCAATGCGACTCAAAAGTAATGCTGATGTCGAATTTGTCAGGCGGAAAAGTTAAGATATCGCAGCTAATCTGTAAGATATGACACAACGCACTCTGTTTTCCGGATCACGTCCTAAACATTTAAATGATCCTAAGAACTCAAAAGGTAGTGACAGTAATGAGAGTGATGCTGATGTTTTTTGTGAAAAGTGACTTCTTGCACTGTTATACCAATAACTTTTTTCTGCCGGCAGTAGTGTATGCTTTATCTATTCTGATCGTTAGCACAACCCAGATTAATAGACTTAGGAAGATCAAAAATGAAAATATGTGTACCATTATTGTAGGCCCCAGAGATATATAAATAGTGGCGATACGGTTCTGGCTGGATTATCATACTGCTAGCTGATTCAACGACCCAAATTTCGCTGGGCTAATATTTGCACATCAGCGCAGACGAGAACCATCCACCACATGAAGATATTGAAAAAGATTAAAGGAAACATTTAAAAAGTGGCATTCGTGACTGTGCAGGGCAAAGAAGGGTATAAAAAGTATACGCACATTAGCAGACATAGAACATGGAGAAGTGGACAAGTAAGACAATTAAGTTTACACCTTCTATTGAAGTAGCCATCATACTTTACTTGAAGCGTGACAATTATATTCAAGAAAATTTAAGTTCAGAAGCGCAGGATCTGATCAGTGAGGATTCCTCGAACAGAGATATTAGTTTCTACACTGATGCGTTCTTGGTTCGGTACTTGCGAAGTGTTTGGGCATTAGCGGCTCAATGCAAAGGAAAGTGTATTAGGAAAGAATATGGTATGTATTCTACAACCACTAGTGGTGTGACGATGGAGGTAACCAGGACAATGAGTTGACTGATGGTTTCTATTTCCTTACTAATTATAAGAGCATCCTTTGAAAGATTATGTCTGACTGTGTACGCAATAAGTGACTAAAGTCAATTATGAAGTCTGTTTTGAAGAAAGTTCATTTGTATACCTAGAAACGTGAGTGTTAGGGTAAATGAAAGCAGACAGACTTAATTGACAGCGTGTCCACATTTCCTAGTGATAGTTCAACCGTAACCGATTGGCGTTATAGGTACCGTCGATCACCAACAGACCTAGTTGATTTTTTGAATGCACTCAAGGAATTATACCTGTTGGAGGATATCATGTGTCTTTCTTCTTCTGTATCTATGACTAGAATACATAACATAGGGGTAGAAGGGATAAAATATGTGAGCGGTATACTGAAATCAATCCACGAGAGTTATCAAACAACACACAAAAGGGACAGCCAGTTACCACATGATGTAGGATATACTAAAAATGAGATCGGAGCACATATACACGTATCCGGAGAGCACAATGCTGATCTGACGACTAGATATTCTGGGAAAAGGGGATGCTTTATGTCAATCATGAAGCCTGGAACCTATACATGAGTCTTTCTGACCAACACAACTTCAGCATATATATATATATATATATATATATATATATATATATATATATATATATATATATATATATATATATATATATATATATATATATATATATATATATATATATATTACATTGACCTTATATAAGAGGGAGTAATTAACCATACCAGCAAAACCTCTTTAGTTGCCTCTTACGATAAGTTTAGTGGTGTATTCTTTACTCCTTTTTGTCTCTGGCAACACAATTGAGGCTAGCCTTTCCCCTCACGTAGTCAAAGCTTAAAGGCATATTTCCTGACCACTTGACCACAATCTCCAAATCAGCCGTAATAACAGATATTTTAAAGTATCCTCGAGTATTGACAAACTGTTACAGAAGCAGGAAACATCACCACTTAAAAGTACCAGAAAATAAGACATTTTTTTACCCCAATAATGAGACAGCTGAGATGGCATATACCAAAGACAAACCAGCACATTACTGGTTCAAAATGTTACACAATCAATAGCCTTCCAAATCATTTCAGACATTCATTTTTCAAAATAGATTATCCTTCAACAATTTTAGATTTTGTAACGAGACAAACAAGCAACGTTGTCAATTGGCTTCTGTATAAACATACAACTAGTGGGCGAGTATTTGAACATGCAAGAACGTACTACACTAGTGAATACAGGCATATGCTAGATACGCTAGAAGGCAGATAGACATAGTCAGAAAATATATGTCAAGATTAGTTCGAATAATAGTTCGAGACCACTTGACCACAATCTCCAAATCAGCCGTAATAACAGATATTTTAAAGTATCCTCGAGTATTGACAAACTGTTACAGAAGCAGGAAACATCACCACTTAAAAGTACCAGAAAATAAGACATTTTTTTACCCCAATAATGAGACAGCTGAGATGGCATATACCAAAGACAAACCAGCACATTACTGGTTCAAAATGTTACACAATCAATAGCCTTCCAAATCATTTCAGACATTCATTTTTCAAAATAGATTATCCTTCAACAATTTTAGATTTTGTAACGAGACAAACAAGCAACGTTGTCAATTGGCTTCTGTATAAACATACAACTAGTGGGCGAGTATTTGAACATGCAAGAACGTACTACACTAGTGAATACAGGCATATGCTAGATACGCTAGAAGGCAGATAGACATAGTCAGAAAATATATGTCAAGATTAGTTCGAATAAATAAATTTGAAAGTGATCGAATTTGCTGCTCAACATGAGATCCAAGCTGGTATACTTCGGTTCAATATAAGAAACTGTCACCCGTTTCGTTGAGCCAAGATGCAGTATTGATTGAGCCAGGCTTTTTGCTGTCTTTCTACCTAACAAAGTTAATTGTCTCTCACAGACTTTTCGGGCCACATAAGGACTCGTTTTAAGGTTGGCATTTTGGGAAAATATGTTAAAGGAGAGTTAGGGTTAATGTGTGGTACGGATAATATAAAAGTCAAGGCTAATATAAGAGATGTAGGCTTAATGTAGGAGCTGAAAGCTTAATGTAAAAAATGTAGGCTTAATGTAACAGAAAGGGTATTAATATGCAAGATACAGAATTAATATACAAGAGTAGGCTTATTGTGTTAGATGTATGATTAATGTAAGTAGAAGCACACTTAATGTATGATTAATGTAAGAGACGCAAACCTAATGTGTAAGATGTATGAATAATGTAAAAGAAGAAAACTTAATGCGTGAGATGTGTGATTAATGTAAGAGTAGTGAACTGAATGTGTCATATGTATGATTAATGTAAGATCTGCTGATTTATTATGTGAGATGTATGATTAATATAAGAGAAGCGAACCTAATGTATGAGATGTATGATTAATGTAAGCGCTTCATACGTATTGTGTGAAATGTACGATTAATATAAGAGAAACAAGATTGAAGAGCGTCAAATTAATGATTAATGTAATAGAAATAAACTTAAATGTTTGAGATGTATGATTAATGTAAGAGATTCAGACTTATTGTGTGATATGTATGATAAATATAAGAGATTCAGACTTACTGTATGATTATTGTAAGAGATTCAGACTTAATGTATAATTAATGTAAGAGATACAGACTTAATGTATGATTAATATAAGAGATTCAGACTTAATGTATGATAAATATAAGAGATTCAGACTTAATGTATGATAAATATAAGAGATTCAGACTTAATGTATGATTAATATAAGAGATTCAGACTTAATGTATGATAAATATAAGAGATTCAGACTTAATGTATGATTAATATAAGAGATTCAGACTTAATGTATGATTAATGTAAGAGATTCAGACTTAATGTATGATTAATGTACAAGATTCAGACTTAATGTATAATTAATGTACGAGATTCAGACTTATTGTGTGATATGTATGATAAATGTAAGAGAAGCAAACTTAATGTATGATTAATGTAAGAGAAACAAACTTAATGTGTGAGATTTATCATTAATGTAAGAATAAAAGCGTTATGCATGTTTAGAATAAAGATTTATGATTAATTTAAAGATGTAACCTTAATATAAAGATGTTTGATTAATGCAAAAAAATAATACAGGCTTAATGTGAGATGTAAGTTTGTGTTGTTCATTCTCAAACTCATATCGTGTATGTTGTAGCAGAATGATAAAACAAGATTACCAGCTGGACCAGTTAGTCAAGTGAACGGACATGCGTTGTGTCGTAGTTTTTTTTTGCGCCACGAGCCTGATACATCCGACTTTGGCGTTTGAGATATAGGATTACTGTGCAAGATATAAGCTTATTGTAAGAGCTGCATGCTGAACTTAAAATGTGTAGGAGTAAAGTCAGAGATGTGAGAGCAATTTAAGAGACGTGGGTTTAATATAAAAGACGTACAATTAATGTAAGATATGTAGACATAACGAAGTAGATTTTGGTTTAATGTAAGATATGTAGACATAACGAAGTAGATTTTGGTTTAATGTAAGATATGTAGACATGACGAAGTAGAGTTGGTTTCATGTAAGATATGTAGACATAACGAAGTCGATTTTGGTTTAATCTAAGATATGTAGACATACCGAAGTAGATTTTGGTTTAATGTAAGATATGTAGACATACCGAAGTAGATTTTGGTTTAATGTAAGATATGTAGACTCAACGTAATAGACCATGCTTTATGCAAGTTATGCAAACGTTATGTAAGAAATACGGGTCAACTAAAAAAAACCTCTGTATGGGCAAAAAATTTATCAGCAAAATGTAACATTTCCAGAGATATAAGACGACATCACAAAAACAGATTATGTTAGAGACCCTCGCTGATGCTAGAGTGATATAGCACTTTTGTTGAGATGTATTTTGTGAGTGTTTGTGAGAGAAAGAGAGAGCGAGATAGATAGAGAGAGACATATGAACAAAATGGATTCTTCATATTCCACTGTTGCGTTCGCTTTCAAAATTATATATTAGCAGGATGTAGACAGGAGAATATTAGCAGAATGTAGACAGGAGAATATTAGCAGAATGTAGACAAGAGAATATTAGCAGAATGTAGTCAGTAGAATATTAGCAAGATGTAGACAGGAGAATATTAGCAGAATGTAGACAGGATAATATTAGCAGAATGTAGTCAGGAGAATATTAGCAAGATGCAGTCAGGAGAATATTAGCAGAATGTAGTCAGGAGAATATTAGCAAGATGCAGTCAGGAGAATATTAGCAGGATGTAGTCAGGAGAATATTAGCAGAATGTAGTCAGGAGAATATTAGCAGAATGTAGTCAGGAGAATATTAGTTGAATGTAGTCAGGACAACATTAGCAGGATGCAGTCAGGAAGAATATTATTGAGACTAAAGGGAATTGAACCAGTCCGTTCAACGGCACCAAATCGCCTAGCAACTATTGCACACGCGTTCTTCGTACTTGACTAACCGCATCTCCAAAAAATAAAGATGCGATTTTGTCAAGACATTCAAACCGTGAACTCAAAGTCACCAGAACGGACCAAACGAGACAAGGACTATTACAGCACAACAAACATCCCGTACAGGTATTGAAATATCCTCAGTAACAACAAACATATAACATATGAGCAGGATGTAGTCAAGAGAGGGTTTAGAGAATAGTTGGTTAGATAGAATGACATACAGACAGAGGGACAGACGGACGGACAGACGGACAGGCGGGCGGACAGGCATTCAGGCAGGCTTGCAGACAGACAGACAGACGGGCGGGCAGGCATTCAGGCAGGCGTGCAGACAGACAGACAGGCAGACAGACAGACAGACAGGCAGGCAGGCAGGCAGGCAGGCAGGCAGGCAGGCAGGCAGGCAGGCAGGCAGGCAGGCAGGCAGGCAGGCAGGCAGGCAGGCAGGCAGGCAGGCAGGCAGGCAGGCAGGCAGGCAGGCAGGCAGGCAGGCAGGCAGGCAGGCAGGCAGGCAGGCAGGCAGGCAGGCAGGCAGACAGACAGACAGACAGACAGACAGACAGACAGACAGACAGACAGACAGACAGACAGACAGACAGACAGACAGACAGACAGACAGACAGACAGACAGACAGACAGACAGACAGACAGACAGACAGACAGACAGACAGACAGACAGACAGACAGACAGACAGACAGACAGACAGACAGACAGACAGACAGACAGACAGACAGACAGACAGACAGACAGACAGACAGACAGACAGACAGACAGACAGACAGACAGACAGATAGATAGATAGATAGATAGATAGATAGATAGATAGATAGATAGATAGATAGATAGTGTGGGCCAGTATTTTGTTTACATTTATTCATAAAAGTATTTATCAATCACAAAAATGTATTAACATTTTCATAGAGACTACATGTGTAGAACTGTCGTAATTAAGTGAAACGTGTCGTCATTTGTTTGCCAATTACAGTATTAATGTGTTGCTACGCGGTCACAAACTGAACACCATGAACGAAATGATCAACACACAGCTTGTCTTTTGAGGAACGGAATAACATTTTGAAATGGTGTTTCAAATTTGAGAATGTTGCTGAATGTATGTTTATAAATAACCAAATGGTCAGAGGGTGTCCGACAAAGTGGATGGTGCCGCAGTAACCTAATGAACAAATAGTAACGCAAAATGAGGTAAACAGGTTACTAAAACACTTACCTAGCCTATTAATAAAAATATATTTTAAAAAACATACAATAAAACTAAACAGGACAATTCTCCACGTATCGGCTCAAATTGAACCTTTTTCAAGAGACAAACAACAGATAACGACAAAATAAAAAAACAAAATAGATGTCTATATTTCATCAAGCCACGTCTCCATAATAGCGCAGGGAGACGTGGCTAGTAAAAGTGAAAATGCGTGCATTCATTATAAACAAACTGAAAGTGGGAAATTAGAGACACTATAGATGAGTGCAAGAATAATAAAAGAAAAAGATAAGAAAAATACCCCTTTTGTCACTCTATCAGACAGGCAGGTTTTAAGAATATAGTCACAACAGGCACGACTGAAGGGAACAGAGACAGATGGGGACGTGAGAAAATATTCATGTGACAACCTAGCAAGGCTTGGAAACAACGATCCTGATAACAATACTGTGAACAGAGAACCACGGTCACCTACGCCAACAAGAATGGCATATGACAATGATAGATGAGTAATGATGAGGTTGTGTGGTGGTGGGGTGAGTGGGTTTGGGGAAGCAAGGATAGAAGAAGAATCAACATTTGAAAACGCATGGAATGAATGTGAAACCAAATATAGACATAAACATATATATAAAGGTATATTGAATGTATTTTTCAATGGAGGCGTGAGTATACGACAATTCGCCTACACGTCTTACGATTGTGAGGATAATTGAGAAGTTTGAAGCCCAGGGTACTGTGTGTAATGTCCAAATAGAACAACAAGTAATGCTACTTCAGATATGGTGTTGGGACAATTTGATCGGTCGCCACTGAAATCTACCAGACAATGTCCTCGATAGATAGTAGTAACCAGAACAAGCAAACGTCGTATTTTTAAGCAAGGTGGAAAGTTTACATCCCAAGATTTCTTATGCAATGAACGAGGATCGAAGAGTCGAGTATTGTTAATGATTTCAATCAATGATAGGTGAGAATGATGAGTTATTTAGGAAGATTGTTTGGTCTGATGAAGCACAATTCAAGTTAAACGGGACATTAAATCGTCACTATTGTGTTTACTGGGCACAAGTTAATCCGCACATTCACCTGGACAAAGCAGTAAATGTACCAGGTGTCAATGTCTGGTGCGCACTGTCGTCAAGTGGTTTAATATTACTATTCTTCTTTGAAGGTACTGTTACTGGTAATATTTACATGGAAAACCTACGCACGCCAATTTTATCTGAAATCAGTGCACTCTCCGGTAATCACGAATTTTTCTTCAAACACGCGGGGGCACCGTCACAATACCACCGAGATGTTCGAGCCTAGCTTGATGAGCATTTGCGTAGACATTGGTTAGTACGAAGTGGTGCATTTGAGTTTCCCCGCACGTTTTACTGATTTAACAGTAACACCCATTGATTTGTATCTATAGGGTACTCTGAAGGATGTTGTGTATGGCAGAAAAGCAACGTTACAAGCATTCCTTCACCAAAAAATTATCGCTGTACGTGCTGCAATCACTCTGTACACTTGGATAAAGTCACCAAAACAGCAGTTCGCCGTACTGAGAAGTGTCTAGAATCTAGTGAGAAATACATTGAACACATAATAACTGTATAAGTCAGAAATCTGTAATATTCTTCTTTTTGTGTTGAAATATATATATATTTAATCATCATCATGGGTTACTCAGTCATACTTGTGCTGAAGTCATAGGTTACTTAGTCATGCTTGTGCTGGAGTCATAGGTTACTCAGTCATACTTATGCTGAAGTCATAGGTTACTCAGTCATACTTGTGCTGAAGTCATGGGTTACTCAGTCATACTTGTGCTGGTCATGGGTTACTCATTCATGCTTGTGCTGAAGTCATAGGTTACTCAGTCATACTTGTGCTGAAGTCATGGTTACTCATTCATACTTGTGCTGAAGTCATGGGTTACTCAGTAATACTTGTGCTGAAGTCATGGTTACTCATTCATACTTGTGCTGAAGTCATGGGTTACTCAGTCATACTTGTGCTGAAGTCATAGGTTACTCAGTCATACTTGTGCTGAAGTCATAGGTTACTCAGTCATACTTGTGCTGAAGTTTTATAATTGCGTCACCCATAATCCGTTACTTTTGATATTATGAAAACCTCAACCATATATATATCTTACACATATAAAGTTAACAAGATTATTGCATGTTCTATTCAGTACGTAGTTACTAACCCACCGATTGTAGACTGGTTTCCTAGACATTATTTACTCACATTATACCGTATGTCCGACAAAATCACTATCAGTAACACAAGTCAATATTTTTTATGCTATTAATGGCAGGCTGACGGGAGTATAATTGGAATAATTGTTTTAGATATTAGGCATGTTGATTCGTGTGTTGATTCTTCGATTGCCGGACATGTTCATATGTGTTCAGAGCTCCATTTCAACAAAACTCTCTGGGTATAACTGCTGATGGTCCAGTTCTGTTTGTTCAATGCTCTTTTTGAAATTCGTGTGAGGTGTTCTCTATGGGATAATTGTTTATTATACCGAAACGGCAATTTGTATTGTTATAGTATTTCTTTATTATAATTTTTGATTATCGTTTTAATATTATTAGTAGTAGCAAAAACCATATGCGTCTTCAATGGGGAGGGAGGAGGGTAACTAAATAGAACAGATCATTCGCCATTTTCGTGTGTAATTTGTCATTTTCGTGTGTAATTCGTCATTTTCGTGTGTAATTTGTCATTTCCGTGTGTAATTTGCAATTTTTGTGTGTAATTTGTCATTTTCATTAGAAAATTACTGACCTCTGTGTGAAAAATTGGCGCGGGTGATGGTGGGTGAGAAGAGGGGGAAGGTGAGGGTTGCCCAATTTTTCGCTAAATTCCTAGAACTAAAAGTTATACAATTTGGCCCCGAGTAAATTTAGTTGAATAGCCCTGCTTTACAGAGTTACAGTGAGGACAACGTTCTGTAAAGGACACGTCACACACACACACAGAGAGAGAGAGAGAGAGAGAGAGAGCTTGATATAGTAGACGGAAATGCCCCCTGTGAAGCTATGAAATATACCTGCAGGTGTGAGCTCTTAACAGCCACTAGCCTTTCTGACTAAAGTACCGGTGTATGTCCAACACAGTTGAGTAAAATAACGTAGGTGACACTCATCAAACATATTTGGGAGTGCTGCCTTAAAGGCGTTGTTGTGTTCGCGGAATTTATGAATGCATGTTTAATCACGAAAGGGAGACATTCCATTGCGGCAGTATCCAAGGATGATCATGTTCTGCCAGGATTGCAGCATACATTTCTTGGCCAGCTAGTTCATCATTATTTCAATCAAATATGCTGATCAAACTGCCATGATGAAACATTTAGCACTTCCCGTTACCGAGGAATGTGTCGCAAAATGATCAGGGTGGAGTTTTCTCTGTCCTGCAATTCTCCGTCATCCATGACAATAATGTGACAGACAAAAAAGTAAGACATAGAGGCACGACATGCAGTGACAATCTTTTGTCACAGGTTATAGGTTGCAGCTCTTCTCCCATTCCCTCCAACTGTTCGTAAACTCCTCCCAGGATATGCCTTGAAAGAAGACAGTTGTCCTCCTTCTTTGTACCCTGGACTAGATGCCCGAGACCATGTTACCACAGGGAGTGAGATGATGTGATAGATCTTTAGAGAACATTGAGCCAATTAAATTTCACAAATAAATTCGGCCACTTACTACATTTACGTACAATGCGACAAGTGTTGCAATTCTAGCGATATTAATTCAACTCTGTCTGAAAACTGGTCTCAACTATCATTATTCGAATCAGTGCCGCGCTATGCTGTTGGCAAGATAAAATTTATTTAACTATTAAAATACAGGACTACATCTGAAACACGTAGCAGAAGCAAACGTTGTCGTTCATGACCAGTAAACAATGACAAATAACTTTGCAAATTAATTATGGTAAAAACAAGATACAGAGAAGTTATTATCAATATGTGATTTGTATTGCTGTTATTGGGCGAAAACAATGTTTCAGTAGTTTAGTTTTTAATAGATCGTATACTCTGGCTGGGAGTTTTCGTGTAAAGAAACACAATTTGTTACGATAGTTTCTGTCATAAACCATGACAGAAGAACCATATAAAAAAGAAGTGTCATTAGTACAATGCTGAATATCGTAAACATTGATTTATTACTTTTTCTCATAATAAACAATTGCCATTCTAACTACATCCTGCTAGAAATTTAGTAGGTCGCTGGTCCTGCTACAAGGGAAATCTAGCAGGAGTTTGAGAATGAATGCTGAAGGAGAAGATAAAAAGTCGAACAGCACAGGCAAATGCAGCATTCCAGAAGAGAGGAACATCTTGTGTAATAATTCATATTCAATAGAAATCAGAAAGAATATTCTAAAATATTTACATAGAGCCCTTACTGTTATATGGTATTGAAGCATGGACAGTTGACAATATTGCAAGAAAACATCTGGAGGCCACAGAGATGTGGTTTTATTGAAGAATTTTGAAAATACCATGCACAGCTAAAGAGAGTAGTGTTATAATTCTACAACTGGTCAACTTAAATAGAGAACTTATTAACTGTATTAGAAGACGACAGTTTCTGGGTCATGTCATGAGAAGAGGTGGGCTGGAGAACATCGTAACGACTGGAAGAGCAAGGGTAAGAGAGACAGAGGAAGACAACGTGAGAAAATGTTGGATGGCTTGAAAGCCTGGAGTATTAATTTCCACATCGATATTGACATCCAGGGAGAGAGATAGAGCTTCCAAGTAAGTAAAATGTTCAACTACCTGCAGTTTTTCCTGATTGACGATAATAGAAATATTAGTACGTTGGCTATTTGGTGTTAATTTATACATGATTTCTGTTCTTGTGTTGGGTGTTAATAGTAAAACCAAAGTTGTTGCAGGCCTGTGAGAAACAGTCTATGGTGCTTTGCCTGTTTACGGCAGAGTCATCATTCAATGCACAGTAGTCAAGTTAAGTAATTCTCTAATAGTGCCAGATTTAGTTTACGTTTTTACTTTTAAACGTTGTAGATTGAAAAGACCATGCATTTAATGCATCGAGAAACAACAAATAAAATGGTTTGGATGTCTTATGAGAATGAACCATAACCAACTACCGACACGAATATATAACATGAACAATCCCGGATACAAGGCCAGATGAAGATCTAGAAAAAGATGGATAGATAATATCAAGACAACCCTGAATCCATACGAATTCGACGCAGCCAAAACGACACATCTGACTTTGATAGACAGCTAAAGTTCCTACTCACCACCCCTACGCTTAACGGTAAGAATCGATATTCTGACCATAATTTGTCTGGGATAGACATTAGACAATTCACGACATTGTAAAAAACAGTATTGCAACAATTCCTCATCATAATGTTGTATTAAAATGAACAGTTCAAGGAGGGATTGTTCAGATGTCGAGCGATGTCAAAGACATACTTTGTTCCACATTGAAAAATGCAGGATTTAACTTGCAGCTGATGAGTGTGCCCTTCCTGGAAAGAAATCCTTTGTTTTTCGCATATATCCCCTTTGATAAAGATAAAGATGGAAGACTAGACAGAGAAATAGAAACAAGGTGCCAGAAAGCAAAAACAGTGACTTACCAACTTTCTCCATTACTTAAAGCCAAAGGTAGACCAAGAAAACGGTGGATAGCAAACATCATGATAACCTTGAACAAACATGGACTAAATGCAACCTCGGCGACACATCTGGCCTTGAAACGACAGCTTAAGCTACCACCCCCTGCGCTTAACGGCAAGTGTAAATGCGATCAACAATCATTCACCTGGGGATAGACAATAGACAATAGATAAAGATAGTAACATTCATATAGAAATGGGTTCTTTGCAAATACAATGGAAGCAGAAATCAACATTGAGTCAGTATTTTACAACGTGAAATAATTGTTTCTTCTCAATGACAACCTGTCACAATCATATTCGCTTGTGCAACATGGAGCATTGTCCATGATTGGGCACCACAGTGGCTGTTCATTCATTCATTCATTTTCCTTTTGCGCTGAAGTTAGCGCATAGTGCAGAGTTCAGATCTCTCTAAATCTGTCTGTTCAAATCTATTCCTTCAGCTCTTGGATAGTATGGATATTGATTGTTTTCTCTATGTATTGTTCTTCTGAGTGTTTCTTTTGGTCTACCCCTGGCTCTTTTGCCTGTAGGTATCCATTCAAGAGATTGGTGATGTATCCTGTTGATATCTGCTACATGGGTTGTACTGCACATATAATACAGGCCGTGCACAATATTATTACAATTCACCGAGTTGTACATAGACAACATCTTGTGGCAAGGAATATCAGCCGTGATATGTACGAATCTCTCAATATAAGTATTCAATATTTAATAAAACAATGTCCGTTTACTGAATTCACGTCTTATCTGCCAGCTATATCTTGATAATGATGAAGGCTATGTAAGACTATTGATGCATACTGAAATAAGGTGATGGTCACATGGTAAGTGTTGTCTCTTTTTGAAAGTAGGTATATCTTCTTCTTCTTCAGTGTTCATTCTCAAACTCCCGTCAGATCTCTCTTGTAGCAGGACAATTGTCCTACTAGATTTCCAGCAGGATTTAGTCCCAAGAATGGAAATGCGTTGTGTCACCGTTTTACTTATGTCACCTATGGTCCGACACATCCGTCTTCGGCGGGGTAGGTATATCTTATTGAAAACGATTTCCACCGAAGACGACTGTGTCGGGTCATTGGCGCAAATATAACGGCGAAACAACGCTTTTCCATTCTCTGGACTACATCCTTCTGGAAATCTAAAATGGATCATGTTCCTGCTACAAGAGAGATCCAGTAGGAGTTTGAAAATAAACGTTGAAGAAGAAGGAGAAGAAATCAATTAATTATTCTATTGGTCAACAACTTGCAGCGGTTAATCATTGCGCTGATTAAATATTTGAAATTTTGTCAAATTTCAACGAGCTCAACTTTCACTTGCAAGGTTTTGTTTTGAAGACAATCTGATCACGAAAACATCAATCATCTCTCTCATGCAACATATTCTTTCCAGAACGTGGTCTTCCTTATGGATTCTCTTAACACTCCGCGGCTCTGTGCGAGTTGAACTGCCGCAGCTAGAGACATGTTTAATTAAGCAATCAGATATATCACAGCACCATGAGTCATAACAGCATATATTTTCAAAGATGATTACAATGTAAAAATGTTACCCGTTTCTTATTCTCTGTCATGAAGAATATGTGTCTGATGCTGATCTTCAACTCTTTTCCGAACATCTGATCAATGCTGAGCACGATACGATGGAACTATTCCGTGATGTGATTGAACTAAAAATAAAAGATCGAATCATAGATCCATGTATAAAAAAGATCGGTGAAAAATGACTGAAATAAAAAAGATCTTCAAAAGAGATTCTATCAAGAATTGTGGTTAAAGTCAGGAATTTAAAACAACATTTCCAACATTGTGAGAGCAAGCAAAATTATTATTCATTGCTGTCCTCTCAAACCATACTTAGTGGAGAGGGGCTTTAGTGTTGTAATCTCATACTTAGTGGAGAGGGGCTTTAGTGTTGTTATCTAACTCCATACTTAGTGGAGAGGGGCTTTAGTGTTGTTATCTAACTCCATACTTAGTGGAGAGGGGCTTTAGTGTTGTAATCTTATCTTAGTGGAGAGGGGCTTTAGTGTTGTAATCTTATACTTAGTGGAGAGGGGCTTTAGTGTTGTAATCTTATACTTAGTGGAGAGGGGCTTTAGTGTTGTAATCTAACTCCATACTTAGTGGAGAGGGGCTTTAGTGTTGTAATCTTATACTTAGTGGAGAGGGGCTTTAGTGTTGTAATCTTATACTTAGTGGAGAGGGGCTTTAGTGTTGTAATCTTATACTTAGTGGAGAGGGGCTTTAGTGTTGTAATCTTATACTTAGTGGAGAGGGGCTTTAGTGTTGTAATCTTATACTTAGTGGAGAGGGGCTTTAGTGTTGTAATCTAACTCCATACTTAGTGGAGAGGGGCTTTAGTGTTGTAATCTTATACTTAGTGGAGAGGGGCTTTAGTGTTGTAATCTTATACTTCGTGGAGAGGGGCTTTAGTGTTGTAATCTTATACTTAGTGGAGAGGGGCTTTAGTGTTGTAATCTTATACTTAGTGGAGAGGGGCTTTAGTGTTGTTATCTATCTCCATACTTAGTGGAGAGGGGCTTTAGTGTTGTAATCTCATACTTAGTGGATAGGGGCTTTAGTGTTGTAATCTCATACTTAGTGGATAGGGGCTTTAGTGTTGTTATCTAACTCCATACTTAGTGGAGAGGGGCTTTAGTGTTGTAATCTCATACTTAGTGGAGAGGGGCTTTAGTGTTGTAATCTCATACTTAGTGGATAGGGGCTTTAGTGTTGTAATATCATACTTAAAGGATAGGGGCTTAAATGTTGTAACCTCAAATTTAGTGGAGAGGGGATTTAGTGTTGAAATCTCATACTTAGTGGAAAGTCGCTTTAGTACTGTAATGTCACACTAATTGGAGAGGCACTTTAGTGTTGTAATCTCATACTTAGTGGAGAGAGGTTTAAATGTTGTAACCTCAAACTTAGTGGAGAGTGGATTTAGTATTGTAATATCATACTGGTGGAAATGACTTTAGGGTTGTAACCTCACACTTAGTTGTAAAGTAAAGGTATGTCCTATGTCAGCAATCTGTTGTCCAAGATTAAGATAACTCTTAATGTACATAGCCGCATAAATTATTAGATGTGGTGGCCAGTTTACTTCCTTGATGTTTGAACCTCCACTAACTCATGCGTCAGGTATTCATTTGCAGCTGAGTCGACTGGAGTAGTGATCGTGTCAAAAGAGAAATCACAACCTGGATTTTTTTATTTTTCTGGACGTGGTTTCGAACCTTACCAAAAACTTAGTATAGTGGGGCTCTAATGTTTCATCTTCTTAAGAAGACATGAAACTGGACATTGTTGACGGAGCTGATATAGGTCTTCCACTTACCAACATGAACCGACTATTGAGGATCTCATCTCTGAGCATAAGTTGTTTCCTGCTAATTAACACGCATGTTTAATTATCAATTTACATTCCTCGAATCTAATTGTGTTATTCACAAGAGTTTCCACTGGGAAACGGCTTTCTATCTGTGTACAATAAAAAGTAAGAAATGGAATAAATTATGGGATTTTATTGGCTTGAAAAAGGGGAGATGGAGAGTTGGACTAAAAAATCCTATTCTTTAGTCCCATTTTGGACTCCGGCAACACTCGCGCATATCAATAATAACAGCTTCTTATTATCATAGAAACAAATCTACAATATTTCGCATTTTTTTCAGCGAGTTTCTCAGGTATGCACGTTATTAAATCTCACTGGTATGTTTCCTGGTCACGAAAATGGTAAAAAGAATAACAGCACTGTTTACCTTTCATGCATGTCGTAGGAGGCGACTAAGAAGGTAATAGGGTACAGTTGGCTATTTCGTCCCATATAAGGTCAAATTACACAGAAGTCATGCTGAAGTCGGATATGTCTGGCGGATATCGCAGTAAAGATGTAAACGACTACACAATGCATTCCGTTCTCTGGACTATATCCTGCTATTTTGCAGGAGCCTAAGAACGGAGAAAATTCACGTTCATGTTCTCAGCAAAAGACTTCTCAATTTTATTATTATATTATATATCATAGTAAGAAATACCTGTTATATTTCATAGTAAGAAATGGGGTGCAAAGGGAACGCATTGCTCTAGGCGGACCCAGGGTTAGCAGATAACCAAGATCCCAAATGTACCTCCACGCGGTGCACCCTGGAAACAGAAATACAGCAGCTCGAGCTGATTCTGGCTAAATCATTTGGGGATCGTGTCCGATAATGTGGAGGTAGCAGATGGAAAGAGATTTGCCTGCACAAGAGACAGACAATATCTCCGACACCACCAGCAGCACCACATATAGCGACACTGTCGACATACAGTGAAGCTAGTCAGTCCAGTCCGAACATTGGAGGGGCGGCCAATGTAAAATGCACGTAAAGGTAGATGCATGGCGAGAGACATAGATTTCATACCGAGTACAATGAAACAATGAAAGGGCAGAACAGCGCTAGAGGGCAGCGCGAACTGCAAATAGAAAGTGAAAAGTCCCTAGGAAAGGGGAACTACAAGCTCCGTCAGCTCGAGACGAGTTTCTAGTTACCTGTGTTCCTTACAGGCAGAGACCCAGACCCATTCATTGGCGTTTGGTAAAGCAAGAAGACCTAATCCAACTCTAATGTCGAGCCTTCCTAAACCGGAAATATGCTCGCGAAGAGAAAGGGTTCCGTACTCGATGCGCTCATGCACAAAAGGGACAACGATTTAGCCCTGGTCCAACTCTACTGTCAAGTTTTCCTACACCGGAAATACACTTGAAGAGAGAAAGGGTTCAGTACCAGATGGGCTCAGGCGCTATTGTGACAAAGACGCTCAGCTCGAGAACGCCTTGCTCTCAAACGCGTGGTGTGAGACTCGAACTTGGACAAGGGGTACACGATGTCGGTGAATGACACCTCGGATAAGAGGGCGAAAGAGCCAGGGTCCAACTCCTCTGTTGAGTTCTTCCCCTTAAGGAACCAGGCTCACGGATGAGAAACGGTTCAGTACCCAATGGGCACAGGCACAGCACGTCCAATTACACGAGGCAAGTTCATAGACAGTGGAACACCTCGTTCGAGTCAGACGAGAGCAAAAAATCGTCTGGGCGAAGAGTCTCCACTACGCGTGCTTGGAGACAGATATAGAGGCTGTCACAGGCTATGGGTAGCCCACCCGAATTGTCAAGGCTTGCCGAAATCGGATGTGCTAGGCCTACAAGGCGCATAACGGTGACACAACGTAATCACGCTCCCGGCGGAAATCGCACGGATATCCGTGATGGTTACAATGGAGCGAACGAAAAACAAAACAAACATAGTAAGAAATACCTGTTATATATGATAGTAAGAAATACCTGTTATACATCATAGTAAGAAATACATGTTATGTTGAGGCAAGCTGTTTTAACCGAAGACGTTTGTCCAATCTGTTTATGTCCGAGTATTTTATCATAAAAAATAATGGATTGTGGTTTGGTGAATTATATACCTACACAACAAGAGGCGACAAATTCCACAATATACTCAGCACACAAGGGGGCCGTCTCCAGAAAACTCTTCTATCCCTGACGCCGAAAGGCAACAAAGAGCTTCAACGAATAGATAGATCGATTGATAACAAATGTATACCCTTGATATAATTTCATGTATGTGATTAATCTGCCGTCTGTCTTGAAGTGGTCTGCTTTATACCGACTATGTGCATGTTACGATCTACGATATTCCTCAAGATCTGGCATCTACGGTTAAAATGGTCGTATTTCTTCAAAATGAGATGTAGTCCTTTACTACAAGACCATATTTGAAAACAATTAGACATCAATAATAGGCGATTTCCCATGTAAAGATGGTGCATGATTTTGCTTTATGTATTTATTTGTATTCCTATCTTGCTTCAACAAGTCGATTGCGTTAATTAAATCGCAATAAAGCCAACACTTTTTAGTTTTAATGATTTTCAGAGCAGGTTTACATTTAGAACATTGCAATCGCATTCTGAACAGTAATACCTCACAACTGTCTGCTACTGATTTCCATTCTAGTTCATAAATAAAAAGAGTTTTACTATTTTGAGTGGTATTCATGTCTCTTAATCACAATGCAAGCTCTTTTTCAAAAATGTAAACACGTGGTATTATCCATCAGTCTCATCGGATTGCACGTTAAATAGACGGTATACACGTTAAATAGATTTAAATCTGAGTCATATACACGTCAAATCTGAGTCATATAACGATCGTCAAATCTGTATAAGTTATGGACATGTGATAAATGTGACAAATTATTCTTGTAATATTTTACTTTCTTTTAAATATGAAATAGAATAACAACTAAATCCCTGCGATCCAATTTTTACAGCAATTCAATGTTAACAAATGCATTGATTTTATATATATATACATATTACTGTAGTTCACTGTTGTTCTCTGCATGGTTCTTTACAGAAAATTACAATATTTTGGACATATCAAACGCCATGACGGCCTAGAGAAAATCTTAATGGAGGGGATTATGCCAAGGAGACGAACAAGAGGCAGAACAAGTAGAATATAGAGGCACGACGTTGAAGGTCACCTGAACATGACAATAACAGAAGCAGGAAGACTGTCTCAAGATAGACAGTAGTTTCGAAAGGCTGTGACTGCTACATCCTGTTAAGGATATGCTATCTGATTATGAATTTGTATGTTGAATATCCATACGAACGCGCTTTCTTGGGGGAAGGGGTGGGAGGGGGTAGATTATAGGAGCAGAATTAAATTCAGCAAGCTTTCAAATGTTGGACATAAAACTGTTCAGTGTAAACAAATATATCTATTTTGTAAGTGTTTGAAAACTCTTTAAAATATGCCTCGAAGGTGTAAAGATGATATTGTACTTGCTTCTCATGTGCAGAGATTAAGTCTCTTACTCTACCAACGTATATATATATATATATATGACATTAATCAATTTGTTGTTCCTCCTAGTGTGTCTACACATCATGGGTGTGTAATAGACGAGCAAGGATTTTACATATGCAAGTATCCGTTCTATTCCCAACTGTGTTGAATCTATCATGACTACATCAACTCCAACTACACTGACATCTACATGTGCATTAATATTACATTGCAGCAATGACATTTACTCTATGCAATGATAATTACGTGTATTCTTATTGCACTGAGAGCTACTACAACTACTATAATTACAAGTACAACTACAATATATAAAAATACACCAAGTATACCTGTTTCAGTATTTCTGTTCACATTCACTGTCATTAGTGCTGGCACAGCGACGTCGCTGTTGGATACCGTAACCAAATCTACAACTGCATCAACTATTTACTACTGCAGTGGCTCTCTGTAGTTTTTCGTTTGTGGGACTATTTTTTAACATTGTTTCACTCACACACAAAATAAAAGATTTAAAAGTCACGGAGACCTCTCACGCTTCGCTGCTTCCTGTTGTTTAATGCTCAATGACCTTCAAGGACAGGTCTGTGACCCCCCCCCCCTCCATCCACACACCGGAACTCCACACTTTTTCTACTTTGCAACCTTCAATGGGCCGTATGGCCAACGTTAAGAACCACTGTTCCAACGTAACAGACGTTAAAAGAATACATGAACCGTATGCAAGTCACAATCAATACACAATTAGTATGAATAAAACATCTAGCAACGATTTGTTAAATTGATTCGTCGGAAGATTAACTTTACATATGAACCAACGATTCGAATGATTACCGCAACCTGACGCTTGGATATGTTATTAATTCAGCAATACAAACCTGGGTAGGTTGGTAAACACTGCTTCCTGATTCATAATGTGGTAGTTTAAAAAGCATAAACTCTGTCGCGCAACATAAGTACGAGTTTGGATGGAATGTTTGCATAAATATTAATCTAGACCTACATGATTGGCGATGATCGGCAACAGTTTTAGACTTGTTATATTGAATTAATAAAAGTCTGGTATATAATTTTTTGTAACGGATGAAATAAAAGTGATTGTAGCTGAACGTTTGTTGATGACTGATATTTTTGGGCAGTGAATTCTTCTCACAAGCGATAGAAGTATTAACACTGTCGTCATCTGTGAGGATGTGATTTGTACTTATCATTGTATACCATCTGTGAGTGGAAGGTGTTGCCGGGGACCGAAAGGGGAGCAAATAATAGCAACACTGTTTACATTCCACGCATGTCGTAAAAGACGACTAAGGAGATTATGGGATGGAGTTGGCTGCCCCATTCCATATAGGGTCAGTCACCAAAAGTCATGCTGAAGTCGGATGTGTCGGGCCGAAATGCGCAATATCGCAGCAATGCTGTAAACCATGACGCAACGCATTCCGTTCTCCGGACTACATCCTGCTAATCTGCAGGAGTTTGAGAATGAACGCAGAAGAAGAAGAGATGGAAGGTGTTTTCTCGCACTGAGCATCACTGAAAGTTGAGGTCTTCTGTGTATGAAATAAAGAGATCTTCCAATTGTATAAAGAGATATAATACATGTATTGCTCGTAATTTATGAAAACATATGGAAGAAAGTCATTCGCCATTTTACAGTCATGTAGACTCATCAGTTTGGTATCATCCTTAAAAAGTTACGCTACTTTTCCATTATTTTAATTTGCTGTTGATACTAGTATAAAACAGTGATCAATGAAAAACAAGGAAAAAGGTAAAGGCATCACTATAGAAGGATGCTCCCCGATGAGCCACCAGTAACGTAAAATTGCCTAAAAACACGCGTTAAGGAAACAGCTGTGTGCAGAAGATTCGTGGGTTAAAATTGCACTTGCGATGGCTTCCTCTTGATTCTTGATTAGAAACTGGCTTCACGGCAAGCGGGACATTCCCATAAGTGCTCCTCCCTCCACTCCAGCAGCCATCCCAGTGTATGTAGACTCATAGTTCCGGTCTGGTGTCGATTGTGTAATTTTCGGGACTTTCCAAAAAATATACTTTTCCTTCACTTACCTCTAGATACTCCCATTTCTAACATTCTCTGTATGTGTACGTTTTCAACTAAATTGACACCATCTGCATCTTGAAATGAAATTATTACTGTTTTCATTAAGTCTGCTTTATCTCTTCTCAGCAATGTGCCGCCTATCGCCACATTGCCTGCCAATAAGTCGACTCTCTCGTTTCCTCTGACCCCAGCATGACCAGGGCAGTATATCCATGTAATGCTCTGGACAACTGAGTTGTTCAATAAGTCCCACCATTCTTTTCTTAGCGTGAACTTTTCTATCTTGCGCAACATGCTTTGAGAGTCTGTGAGTATTACCGGGTATGTTGATGTATCAGTTATCAACCAATTAAGAGCTGCTGTAACTCCCTCTATCTCCATCCTCATGCTCAATTTGACAGTAGAATATGCTGAAGATTTCTCAACCAACTTCACGCCGTTTCTGTAGGCAACAAAACCCCAACCGCTTTTATTTGTGTTTCTGTTAACGGAGCCATATGTGTATATAATTATGTCTTGTGGTTTCGAGTGTAGTTGGGCGAGTTCGTTCACTGTATCCTGAGCCCTGACTGCCGTCCATTTTCGACACGCTCTATCTAGTTGTATTATTACTTTAGTCAGTGATTTCTTCTCAGTGTCTACCTCCACCCATTCACTGCCCTTTCATATTTCTTCCAATCCACATACTCTTCGCAGTGTGTCTTCAGCCTCTGCCATCCATGATCTGCCACGCTTGATTCGTTTTCCCTTTGACTCATCTAGATGATGGTGTAATGGGTGGTTGTTGTATTATGTCACTTTAGGTACGATCTAACTTGTGCTACCTGATGTCGCACTCTAATGCTGGGGAGATCAAGCAGAAATATCATGGCAGAGATGGGCGTATCACTAGTACACCCCAGTACCGCTCTCATTGCTTTATGTTGGACTTTTCCAATCTATCGACTTGTGTCTGTGACAAAGTTAGTAGGTCGAGGCCATAATCTATGACAGATAGCACCATCACTTGCAGAAGCAGACAATGTACCCATTGCTGCATGTCGACGTTTGACATAACATTGATAACACTGATCCCTCTTTTAGCGTTCTGAATCATATTTGTAACGTGCTTGTTGAATGAGAGACTTCTATCAAAGATTATACCAAGATATTTAAGGTTCTCTTTCAATGAATGAGCCCATGCAACTAACAGCTGGCAGTGTGTCACTGACCAGATTATTATTTAAGGAGTATCAGACGACCTTTGCTTTCGAGGGATTGATCACAACGTTTTATGTTGTGGACCAAGTTTTCTGACATGATGGTGTTCAGTCTAATGCTGCCGAAACAGACGTCGACAACAGGACGCATCTATGGTCCTTGCGACATGTTCCACTCTTGTTCCGGCCGACCACGCCGTGCCCGACCTTGAACTGTGAGGGCTGAAACTCTAGCGTTGTTATTATATCTAACAGATACTTCCGAATATACTGGACAGTGAGTTGTCGTTCACCTTTGCGGGAATTCCCTTTCAACAGGGAAATGTTGTTGGTATGTGTGCTAGGCGGGAATTTCTTGACAATTCTTGTAATGAATTGTAAAAATCGTAAATTATACCGACCGTCATTAGATGGACTTTTGCACACATAATTTTCGCCTTTCCTGTCAAAGAAAACACTGCACAAGACAACCGTAATCTCTATCCATATAGCATACCGCTCCCCGGCAATGGGTATATTCGGAGTATTGTTCACAGCATGAGCTTGCGATCCGCCATTTTCACTGCATACAAACGTTGTTACAGTTGTATTGTTGACAATATTTCGTCTTGCGTTTGTCGATGATCGCCTTCCTCATTAAACTCTTTAGTTCAAGCACAACGTCGGCCTGTCGGAACAACATGGTAACTTATCGAAGGTTACGACTACGGGATCCTCGGGAAAAAACGAATCACAAGCGCAACAGAGTAATGATGGGATGGCTTCCTATCAAAGTGCACTGTTTCGGGGACCCCTGGGTATTATCGCTTGAAAATACGGAGTTACGTTCAATGGGTTGTACTCTTGATATGACGGCGTGTCACTTTATTGAAAGTAACTGAACACATATTGGTAATCCGAGAGCAATAGGAATAATCCTCTCACATCTTCTGAACCGTTTCTTCAATCATATAACAACAAAAAGAAAGGTGATAAAAGTTATGAATGATATTAACATCATACAGTATAACTTGGAACGGGAATCTAAGAACATGATAAACGAAGAGTGTGTCTTTGTGTGTGGCGTCAACTCTCCTGAATCATGTGCCATGATTGAATGGCTTGATAATATGTGTAGGATATATATATATATATATATATATATATATATGTATGCTTACATGTATGAAATATTTTCTAGCTAACAATCATAAGGTGGTGGTTATAGAACATATATGAGTTCTTTATCTTGAGAACCGTGACAGGTGAGAATCTAGAATAAAATTTTTAGCTTTGGAAGTTAATAAACGAGGCATTTTTTTCCACTGATCATTCACGATTAATCTGGTCGCAACAAGTATTGCGTTTCAAGAAATCATTTCCATGGACAATAATTCTGAAATAGAAGTACGTTTGAAACTGATACTGTTTTTCCAGACACAGAAATCATATCAATCAGTGTAGTTCTGCCACGTGGTATTAATTCCAGCGGTCCCCAGAGAACCACCGATATCAAGTGCTGTCATCCGAGCGTGTATGTTTGATGACAGGATCCATTTCATTAATGAAAACAATGAAATCAATCGTATGGGTACTATGAGACAGCACGAGTTAAACAATCTGTCTTTTGGAAGAATTAGCGCATATAACTCATCATCTACCTTCTGGCTTTCTTCAATAGATCAAGTTGATATTTTGGTGTATTTTATTGTATTTTCTGTACATTTTGCTTTTGGGTGCATTCTCAAACTCTTTCTGGATCTCTCTTATAGTAGAATAATGAATGCCCGTGTGTTGCCGGGGCCCGAAAGGGGAGCAAAGAATAGCAACACTATTTACCTTCCACGCATGTCGAAAAAGGCGACTAAGGAGGTTATGGGATGGAGTTGGCTGTCCCATCCCATATAGGGTTAGTGACCCAAAGCCATGCTAAAGTCGGATGTGTCAGGCCGAAAGGCGCAGATATCGCAGCAATGCTGGAAACCATGACACAGCGCATTTTGTTCTCCGGACTACATCCTGCTAATATGCAGGAGTTTGAGAACGAACACAGAAGAAGACGAAGAAGAAGAATGATCGGGAATGTAATTCAGAGAACAGGTATGTGTTTTATGTACATGGGAAATGCGGAGATCCAATGTTACTGTGTCACTCGCCCTCTGATCAGCATACTCTATTGACTCCAATGCACTCGATATTCATAGCTGTCTATTGTCTATCGTAGAGGGGGGGAGGTGACTGAAAGCTTAATCCAAGGCTAGATGTGTCGCTTTGCAGCGTTGAATCGGTATTTGTTCAGGGTTGTCTTGATATTATCTATCCAACTTTTTCTAGGTCTTCCTCTGGCCTTGTATCCGGATCTTTTTATATTATGTGTTTTTGTCGGCAGCTGGTTCATTCTCATAAGGTGTCCAAACCATTGTATGTGTTGCTTCTCGATGTATTCTGTGTATGGCCTTATACCGATTATTCTCCAGATTTCATCATTTCTCATTTTGTCTCGTTTGGTCACTCTTGCGGATTTTCTTAGGCATTTCATCTCACATAATGTAAGTTTTCTCTGCTGGGCTGCTGTCCGTGCCCATGTTTGTCATTGATCGTAGAGTGTTGGAATAATGATACTGTTTATCATCTGCCTCTTTACTTCCATATTGATTTGTGGGTTGAGCATTAATGGTGATAGCTGGTATATCATTATGTTTGCTTTCTGGCATCTTGTCTCAATCTCTTTGTCTAATTATCTGCTGTCTGTGCATATACCTCCCATGTATTTAAATTCAGATGTTTGTTTCAATTAAGTTTTGTTTATTCTTATGTTCATTGGATTTGATGACTTTCTGATTTTCATTACTTCTGGGTTTGTTTTAAACCATGTTATAATTAGTAGATATTCCGTGAGTGCGTTAAAATGAATTTGAAACTGATGTTCTTCTTCGTAAATTGATCATCAGCAAATAGCAGTTCGTTGGTTGCGTTATTTAATCCATCTTCAGATTATTTTCTTATTACTGTACTGTTTAGTATTTTGTTTTTGGAATTATTTTGCTGTTATGTTCATGTAAATATTCAAAAGTATAGGTGAGAGAAAAAAAAACCCGTGTCTTACCCTTGATTTTGTTTCGAAAGATGACGTTATTCCGTCGGTAATTCTTACTGAGATTTAGCAGTTCTGGTAAATAATTCCATAGTTTTCTAGTGTTTCCCATAAAGCAGTTCTATTGACTCTATTGAATGCTTTGTCCCAGTATATGAATATTGTGTTTCTTTCTTGATCATATTCTAGTGCTTTTTTCACTCAGTTGTTTCACCGAAAAAAAAGAACATCCTAATTCAGATATTCATAAAAATTACTCCTGTAATCCACACATCTACCAGAAAGTATGGCATAAGAGCTCATTTTCTGGGAAGTTCGAGGAATTGTACCTTCGCAAGTGTGGCAAGCGACGCTAATCAGGCAATTTCTTGTCAACCACTCACAGCAGAGCACTTATGGGAAATCGTGCGCTATGATCCTGGCTCAATACTTCTTATTCTTCTGCGTTCGTTCTCAAACTCCTGCAGATTAGCAGGATTTAGTCCTGAGATTGGAATGGGTTGTCATGGTTTACAGCATTGCTGCAATATCTGCGTCTTTCGGCCTGACACATCCGACTTCAGCATGTGTTCGGGTCACAGACCCTATATGGGATGGGACAGCCAACTCCAACCTCCTTAGTCGCCTTTTACGACATGCGTGGAAGGTAAACAGTGTTGCTTGTCTTTGCTCCCATTTCGGGCCCTGGCAACACACGGGCGAGGCTCAATACTAATACAACCTTTTACATGCGTTATATCGCCCTTTAATTGTGACAATAGCCCGACACATCCGATTTCGGCGAAATTATATATATATATATATATATATATATATATATATATATATATATATATATATATATTTATATATATATATATATATATATATATATATATATATATATATATATATATATATATATATATATATATATATATATATATATATAAGCAAAAACATTTCCCTTACTATTGTTGTTAATATATGATCATTATATTTGCCATCTTATTATATATATTCTCGTTCTTTAGATGTGATAAGTAGGAGACATGTCTTAGATATGTCTGATAAAGCTGCTCATAAAGTCAGGAGACATGTCTTAGATATGTCTCATAAAGCTGCTCATAAAGTCAGGAGTCACGTCTTAGATATGTCTCATAAAGCTGCTCATAAAGTCAGGAGTCACGTCTTAGATATGTCTCATAAAGCTGCTCATAAAGTCAGGAGTCACGTCTTAGATATGTCTCATAAGGCTGCTCATAAAGTCAGGAGACATGGCATAAATATGTCTCGCAAAACCTTTTTATTCTATTAGTATGTGGACACTTTTCATTAATCATTGAACAAATTATGTCAATTACTTCCCCGTATTTGTCCTGAAAGTTTGTCATATTTGATTAGAACTTCATGAAAACTGTATACACTAACATAGAGCAGTAAATAAATCTTTTGGTGGTTTTTTTTAAAGGGGAGCGGGGTGTTTTCCTTTTAAAAATAGGCCATTTCCACCTTTTCGTGGTCAGTTTTGTTGTTGTCGTTCATTTTTGGTGAACATTTTTTTGAAAACAAAAATATATAAAGGGGAACGATGATTAGCTTGCACCTTAATATTAAATGGTATGTTCTGCTCTTATACAAGGTGGGTCGGGGTGGAGGTGGGGGTATGACCTACTTACCACATGAAGTAATAAGACATTTTCTACGGAAAGTGGGGGAGGGAAGAGTATGACCATCTCACTACATGAAGTAATAAGTAAATGTTCAGCAAACTGACTTAGAACAGAGGCCTTTATCGTTGTATCTATAATTATAAATCTATTACTAATAATTAACTGTCGCACTTTCTAGCTTATATATCGTATTCGTTTCTCTAATTATTTACCAGTAGACATTTTAGTCGGTACGCTGATTTTTTTAAAATTAACTAATTACATTTTTCCCTGTTTTTTAAACGTGTAAATCAGTGATTTACCTCTGTAGCGTGTATGTTTATTGATCATCAGCTAATTTTTGTGTACATGTTGATCTCAAACGTCTTTCACAGCAGATATATTCTTTGATAGGAATGTGTTTTTTGTGTGTAGTTATCTCAAGAATTAATCTGTGGATTATTAAATGCAGGTTGGATCAGTGTAAGCAAATATTCTAGTTAGAATCTACATGATAACGATAATATTCTCGACTTTAACAATTAAATCACATTTACTTCAGACGTAATTGATTGCATTGTACAATTTATTGCATTGTACAATTTATTGCATTGTACAATTTGTTGCATTGTACAATTTGTTGCATTGTACAATTTGTTGCATTAAGTAAAACTATTGTTGTTAATACCATGTACCGGAAAACGTTAAACGCATTTTCTATGAATAGACTTGACTGAACTGTGCCCGTGTGACCTGTATCACTTTGAAACCGAACTGACAAAGTTAATATTTAATCGTACAGGTACCTCAATCCCAAAGTAACAATTAATTGTACACGTATCTCAATCCGAAATTAATATTTTATTGTACAAGAATCTCAATCACCAAATTCAAATTTGATTGTACAAGATTCTCCATTCCCAATGTAAAATGTACTTAGTTGACTAACACACGCCCTCCTCCCTATGACATTTTATCAGCTAATCGTATATATATATATATATATATATATATATATATATATATATATATATATATATATATATTTGTGTGCGTGCGTGTGTGCGTGTCAGTGTGTGCGTGTGCATGGATGTATATATATTTGGATTACTTGTTCTTCCTCAGAACTGGTCCATATACATCATCATTAAGTGCCGTCTCCGCAACGAAGGCTGGCTGCAACGTATCTCCAACATCTCCTTCTCTTGTCTTGGTGGTGCACTCTGCTAGACTGTAATCTGTCCATCGTGTAATGTTACTCTCCCACTTGTATCTCTGCCTACCTCTTGCTCGCTTCCCTTTGACTTTACCCTCAAGTAAGGTCTTCAATAAGGTGTCATGTCTTTTAATGTGTCCAACGTATTTTATTTGCTTGATCTTTATTTCTCTTAGTAGTTCTTTCTTCATATTAAGTGTCTTTAGCACCTCTTTATTTGTTTTATTCTCTTTCCATGATGTTCTCCCTATTCTTCTATATACCCACATCTCAAAGGCATCAATTTTATCTTCTAATTGTTTATTTAGTGTCCATGTTTCTGAGCCATACATTAATATAGAATAGATGTAGCATTTTATAATTCTCATTTTTAACTTGTTTGTAATTTGTTTAGATATTAATAATTTTCTCATGTCATTGAAGGCACTTTTAGCCATTCCTATTCTCCTTTTAAATTATGTTTCACATGTGCCATCATTTGTGACTATGTGTCCAAGATATTGATACTGTTTTACTTGTTGTAGTTTCTCTCCCTGTATGTTTATGTTTACCTCCTGTTCTTCTGTGTCTTTGCTGATTATCATGGTTTTTTCTTTTTTAAATATTTATATCCAGTCCATATTCATTACTTGATTTATTGACTTGATATATTAGTCTTTGTAGTTCATGTTCACTTTCTGCTAAAAGAACAGTGTCATCTGCATATCTAATGTTGTTTATTATTTTCCCATTGATATTGAGTCCTGGCATTTCTTCTATATTTTTAAAGATATTCTCTGTGTAGATATTAAATAGGCTTGGTGATAAAATGCAGCCTTGTCTTACCCTCTTCTGATTTCTATGTATGGAGAGTAACTGTTTTCACATCTTATTGATGCAGTTTGTTCCCAATATATATACTCATACAACACATACAACACACAATAAATGAGATTGGTTCTGTATATTTAATCGACATTTTTTTCTCA
>CM067305.1:35589267-35756010 GCA_034231615.1 Meghimatium bilineatum | reverse complement strand
TCTATGGATTATTAAATGCAGGTTGGATCAGTGTAAGCAAATATTCTAGTTAGAATCTACATGATAACGATAATATTCTCGACTTTAACAATTTAATCACATTTACTTCAGACGTAATTGTAATTTATTGCATTGTACAATTTATTGCATTGTACAATTTGTTGCATTAAGTAAAACTATTGTTGTTAATACCATGTACCGGAAAACGTTAAGCGCATTTTCTATGAATAGACTTGACTGAACTGTGCCCGTGTGACATGTATCACTATGAAACCGAACTGACAAAGTTAATATTGAATCGTACAGGTACCTCAATCCCAAAGTAACAATTAATTGTACACGTATCTCAATCCGAAATTAATATTTTATTGTACAAGAATCTCAATCACCAAATTCACATTTGATTGTACAAGATTCTCCATTCCTAATGTAAAATGTACTTAGTTGACTAACACACGCCCTCCTCCCTATGACATTTTATCAGCTAATCGTATATATATATATATATATATATATATATATATATGATATATATATATATATATATATTTGTGTGCGTGCGTGTGTGCGTGTGCATGTATGTATGTATATTTGGATTACTTGTTCTTCCTCAGAACTGGTCCATATACATCATCATTAAGTGCCGTCTCCGCAACGAAGGTTGGCTGCAACGTATCTCCAACATCTCCTGTCTCTTGTCTTGGTGGTGCACTCTGCTAGACTGTAATCTGTCCATCGTGTAATGTTACTCTCCCACTTGTATCTCTGCCTACCTCTTGCTCGCTTCCCTTTGACTTTATCCTCAAGTAAGGTCTTCAATAAGGTGTCATGTCTTTTAATGTGTCCAAAGTATTTTATTTGCCTGATCTTTATTTCTCTTAGTAGTTCTTTCTTGATATTAAGTGTCTTTAGCACCTCTTTATTTGTTTTCTTCTCTTTCCATGATGTTCTCCCTATTCTTCTATATACCCACAGCTCAAAGGCATCAATTTTGTCTTCTAATTGTTTATTTAGTGTCCATGTTTCTGAGCCATACATTAATATAGAATAGATGTAGCATTTTATAATTCTCATTTTTAACTTGTTTGTAATTTGTTTAGATATTAATAATTTCCTCATGTCATTGAAGGTACTTTTAGCCATTCCTATTCTCCTTTTAACTTCTGTTTCACATCTGCCATCATCTGTGACTATGTGTCCAAGATATTGATACTGTTTTACTTGTTGTAGTTTCTCTCCCTGTATGTTTATGTTTACCTCCTGTTCTTCTGTGTCTTTGCTGATTATCATGGTGTTTCTATTTTGAATATTTATATCCAGTCCATATTCATTACATGATTTATTGACTTGATATATTAATCTTTGTAGTTCATGTTCACTTTCTGCTAAAAGAACAGTGTAATCTGCATATCTAAGGTTGTTTATTATTGTCCCATTGATCTTGAGTCCTGGTATTTCTTCTATATTTTTAAAGATATTCTCTGTGTAGATATTAAATAGGCTTGGTGATAAAATGCAGCCTTGTCTTACCCCTCTTCTTATTTCTATGTATGGAAGTAACTGTTTTCACATCTTATTGATGCAGTTTGTTCCCAATATATATACTCATACAACACATACAACACACAATAAATGAGATTGGTTCTGTATATTTAATCGACATTTTTTCTCATATCTTGCAATGATTTTCACATATATTAGTCATCTCAATTGCAGATATTCACACTTAAGGATATTTCCATCATAAAAATTCACCTTTGTCAAATAAGTAGACATATCCATCCATCCTACAGCCCATAATCCTTCAGAATCGTAGGGTACTACAATAGATGCGTCACACACAGCCACAGTCGTTAGTGTACTACAGTGTATGCGTCAACACACAGAGTCAAAGTCGTTAGTGTACTACAGTGGATGCGTCAACACTCAAAGTCACGGTCGTTAGTATACTGCAGTGGATGCGTCAACACACGGAGTCACGGTCGTAGGGGTACTATATTGGCTGTGTCAACACGCGGAGTTACAGTCGTAGGGGTACTATATTGGATGTGTCAACACATGGAGTCACAGTCGTAGGGGTACTATAGTGTATGCGTTAACACGCGGAGTCACAGTCGTAGGGGTACTATATTTGATGCGTCAACACGCGGAGTCACAGTCGTAGGGATACTATATTGGATGCGTCAACACGCGGAGTCACAGTCGTAGGGATACTATATTGAATGAGTCAACACGCGGAGTCACAGTCGTAGGGATACGATATTGGATGCGTCAACACATAGAATTTTCCAGCGATGTCTATCCTCAGACGTTGTGGATGAGGATGACAACATATTGATCTGTTCAGTATTTGATATTGTCTTTCTATGATTTGATTTTATCCCCTCTGTTTCTTACTTCTCCAGCTATACTCTGAAATATCGTTTTTGATAATAAATCATGTCGGTATACATAGCTAAGCCATACATATTTTCACCGATTCAAGAAAATTATACGAAACGACGAACTATAAAACATTAATCAAAAGTATAGACATTGATTCTTCGTTTATTTTATTTCATGAATTGATTATGCAAACCAAGGTTCTTTATTTTACTTTATATCAAGATTTTAGTGATTTTATTCTTTGGTTTGGGGGGGGGGGGGGTTAATCAGTGTTAAAAATCGCGATTTTGGTTTGTTCCCTAAAATAGATTGTCATGTTATGATTCCTAAGGTGGATATGGTGACCCCCCCCCAACCCCACCTTTCTTCCTTATCTAGAGGCCTGTTGTAAATTCCTTTTGCTTTCACATATTTTCATCTACAACCGCAGTTTTTTGTGGGTTTTCTCCACTACACTCCGTTTCATAATTATATCTTGTTTCCACTGAGTTTTCAGAAGAAAAAAAGAGCTGGTCATAAAAACTCGTCGCCATTCTGTATGCTAATACAATCTTGGCGGGCATTGTGGCGTAATGGTTTAAAGTGATCCGTTTAGTGATCTATAATGGGTGTATTATGTGTGTATATGCACACGCACGCATGTGTGTATGACGTAAAATGTGTTGTCATGTTTGGTGTAATCATTATGTGTCCCGATTTGGGTGATGTATAAGGGATTGCGAAAGTACAAGAAAATTCGAGTAATTGTGGGATTGTGAGATGGTATCTGCGTGTGAGTGGCTGCTTAAGAGATTGTGACACAGTATTTGTGTATGAGATAGCTTGTCTGCGAGATAAGTTATATTGTGTTATGTTAGATGTGAATGATGTATTGTTTCTGTTAGAGATTGTTTGATAGTAGCTGCAAGTTGTACTTCACTTGGGAAATGGTAAAATAGTTGTCACTGGTAATTGTGTCACGAATTGTAAAACCGTTCTGTAACGATTTTTCACAAATTTGTAGTGAAATAACAAAAAATGGTGACTTCAAACTCGTTAATGGGCAAATGATTTTTTTTTTAAAGGAATGAATGAAAATACATCTTGTTAATGGATGTATCAAAGTCTTGACATTGTGTGATGGTTGATATAAAATTATCTTCATAGAATGAGAAGACAACTACGAAAGTGTTGGTAATGCAAATTTTCTCACTTATTGATCTGAGAATCATCACAAACTTCCATCACTTGTTGTCCTGAGAATCATCACAAACTTCCATCACTTGTTGTCCTGAGAATCATCACAAACTTCCATCACTTTGTTGACCTGAGAATCATCACAAACTTCCATCACTTGTCCTGAGAATCAACACAAACTTCCATCACTTGTTGACCTGAGAATCATCACAAACTTCCATCACTTGTTGTCCTGAGAATCATCACAAACTTCCATCACTTGTTGACATGAGGATAAACACAAGCTTCTATCAGTTGTTGACCTCTCAAGTTAAGCTTTGAGAACTTTCATCACTTGCTGGTCTGAAGTTAAGCTGGGAGAACTTCCATTACTTGCTGATCTGAAGTTAATCTGGGAGAACTTCTATCACTTGCTGAACTGAAGTTAAGCTGGGAGAACTTCCATTACTTGCTGATATGGAGGTGATTCTTCTTCTTTTGTTTACTTGAAACATGTCTATATCTGTAACTATCTCGTGAATAAAACTCACTGTCTTTTGTAGTTCATACAGTGGCCCATAGAGCGTCGATTTTAGTGTTGTTACCTCTGGAAAATATGTCTGCCTCATCGTTTCATACTCAGAACAATCTCGAAGTATATCCTAGGTACTCCGTGACGCCTGCCCACATTTGCACTTGGACGTGTTGCCAATCTTGAACTGTGTGTACATGTGACTGCGGGGTTGGTTGTGTCCTGTTCTGAGGCGTAGAATTACAACTTGTTCTGATCTATTCATAATGTGATAGTCATAGCGTGGTGGCGTTTGTGGCTTTCTTATTGATGGAGGTGATAATAATGATAATGGTGATAAAATAATCCCGTTAACTGTGAGCAGGTAGTTATTGACAACCCATAGCCTTTCTGACAAATCACTGGCTCTTCTCAATTTTGCAACTTAGGCCACACCCGTACCCATATTTGTTTTCTTCTTCAGCGTTCATTCTCAAACTCCTGCTTTAATTCTGTCATAGCAGGACCATGATGCTACTAGAATTCCATCAGGATTTAGTCCAGATAATGGAAATGCGTTGTGTCGTCGTTTTATTTGCGCCATAGGCCCGACACATCCGTCTTTGGCGGAATACCCATATAAGATTATCTTTCTTTATTTTTCTCGTTCGCAGTTTAACATGGCTACACATCAATTCCGGTTTTCTTGATAAACGCTGCTGTATTTTAAAGCTACTCAATGCTCTCATACAGCTTTCTTTGCATATCTGTCCATATGGGCAAGTGCTCGTTTGTTGATATGTAGTTTTAGCACTACCATATGTGATGTTCTAGTATATAAATTATTAATGGACATTTTGACATGCGTGTTGGTTCATTTAATTTATAAAGTTTTTGTTATTTTTTTAAAAATCAGGAGTCGTGTTATCATGGAGACAGATGATGACGAGTATTTCCTAGAACCAGAGTATGGCTATGAAGATCTGACATTCCTAGAGGCATGTATGGATGGTGATCTAGACGCCATGGTGTCCATAGTTGATGACAACCCTACAGAAGAGGAGATGAACGAGAGGGACAGGTGCGGGAGGGTGAGTAGAACATAATTGTTTGTTTCAATTCCCAGGAGGTGCTTTCGTTAACGCTCTGGTTTCATGTGTGCAATTATGAGGAGAGGAAGTAGGGTGTCGGTTCTATAACTGTTTTGTACATCTTGAAGACTTCATTGATTTGAGTGAAAAGCACACACACACACTGAGAGAAGGATATGTGCGTATGGATATGTAGATATGGATATATGTGTATGGATATGTGGGTATGGAGAAGATATGTGTATTGATATGTGTGTTTGGATATGTGCGTAGGGATATCTAGATATGGCTATATGTATATGGATATGTGTATTTGGATATGTGTGTATGGAGAAAATATGTGCATTGATATGTTTGGATATGTGTGTATGGATATGTGTGTATGAAGAAGATATGTGTATGGATATGTGTGTATTGATATGTGTGTTTGGATATATATGTATGGATATGTGTGTATGGATATGTGTATATGGATAAAATATGTGTATGGATATGTGTGTATGGATATTTGTGTATGGATATGTGTGTATGGAGAAGATATGTGTATTGATATAAGTGTTTTGGTATGTGTGTATGGATATGTGTGTATGGACACGTGTGTATGAAGAAGATATGTTTATGGAAAAGATGTGTATGTATGGCGAAAATGTGTGTTTATTGAGAAGATGTGTGTGTGTAGGGAGAAGATGTGTGTGTAGGGAGAAGATGTGTGTAGGGAGAAGATGTGTGTGTAGGTGAAGATGTGTGCTAAGAGAAGAAGTGTACTAGAATAAGGTGTGTTCTAGGAGATTTTCTCTAGGAGAAGATGTGTGCTAGAAGAAGATGTTCTCTAGGAAAAAAATGTGTGCTAGAAGATGTGTGCTAGGAAAAGAAGTTCTCAAAGAGAAGATGTGTGCTAGAAGAAGATGTTCTCAAGGAGAAGATGTTTGCTAGAAGAAGATGTTCTCTAGGAGAAGATGTGTGCTAAAAGAAGATGTTCTCTAGTAGAACATGTGTGCTAGGAGAAAATGTTCTCTAGGAGAAGATGTGTGCTAGAAGATGTTCTCTAGGAGAAGATGTGTGCGAGAAGATGTGTGTTAGAGGAAGATGTTCTCTAGGAGAAGATGTCTGCTATGAGATTTTCTCTAGAAGTGAATGTGTGCTAGAAGAAGATGTTCTCTAGAAGTAGATGTATGCTAGGAGAAGACACATTTCATAACTATATAAACAGACATCAAAGTATAATTAATCCTGCAACGTACACCCGCAGATAAGGGAGAAGTGGGGATGATTGTTCAGACCATCCCTCTACATTCCCCAGGAAATCAGAACATGACTCTTATTACTAGAAATATAATGAAAGTTGGGCATCCATAATCTCCACTCCCGTCGCATATTACTTGTGTGTACTGATTTCTATATGTCTTACCATATATACATATATATATATCCATTAAGAAAAAATAAAGGGTAGTGGTTTACCTGAACAAAAATCATCCACACATTTTCATGTACAATTCCCATTTTTAACTTGGACATATTTGACGACATGCATTGTGGCATGTACCTGCTGTTTACTGACATAGCAGGCAATGATGACAGCACTTGCAGACATGTATTGTGACATGTACCTGCTGTTTACTGACATAACTGAGAAGACTAATAGTGACACATAATCCACAGCCACGCTTAGCACATGTGTAGTTAGAGTTCAACAACTGTGCATTTATTTTCCTTTTGATCAAGACGTTTTCTTGGTGCAACTGAAAAGTGATGTTTCCCGCAATGCTGCACGTTTTCATGTGTCTCTACGTCATTGTGGACGATTCTGAGTAACAGATTCCCAAAGGGTGACGTAGACAGTAAAACTCTTTGGAGACACATTGAGTCATTAAGCAGGTTCTTCTCCCCACCAGGAGTCCTTTACTATGTTCACCTTACGTCATTCGTTGGTTATGCGTGAAAACAATATATGCGTCTCATCTGAATTGGACATCTTCAGCCTTGTATAGGTTCTTGGGGTATTGGCTCTAGTCAGGACTAGTATCAGGTACTTTACTTGCCACTCTATTTTGAGAAGTCTGTGGAAACAGCACATGGAGCTGTTTACCACTCTGGCATGACTGCTCTACACTGTCCAGGTCTCACAAACGTACATATAACAGGGCAGTGTGTAAAATGGCACCATAAACATTAAATTGTGTATCGAGATTAATTTTTAGTTTGAATGTATGTCCATCCACACAGTCTGCCGAATGCGTCTTAGAGATCCATGTGTTGCCTTTCGCATCGATGACATCTGCTCATGAAAGATAGTACTATCCAGATACATAAATACGTTAAGTGCTGAGATTTTATTTTTAAAATTCAAGATACTGGCCAGTTTTCACAAACTTAGAGGGAATTTGCTCAAGGGGCAATTTTTTCCAACAGGGCTTTTTTTTCCTACAGCAGTGCATGTTTCTCCAGCCGTGATAGCATTCCCACAGTGCTTAGTTGTCCACGGTTATTTTTTCTTCACAGTGTGTATTCTCTAGCAGTTTTTCATTCTGCACAGTGCTTGTTTCTCCACAGTAATTGTTTTTGAAGCAGTAATTGCTTAAGCGGACATTTGTATATATTGTAATAATGTTTGAACTCTTGAAAACCCATTCTGTTCAATTCCAGGGTTCCCAAACGAACATGGGAGACCCTAAATGGTTTTATATGGTGTCGCAGGTAGGGCCGGTCTTAGGCCATTGCAACCTATGCGGCCGCAGTAGGCCCCGAATAAAACTTCATAGGCCCATAAATGCATATTAGAATTTATTTTATTATCCTCTTCCCTACGCAGACTGGGCCCCGCGCTATTCTTTTCGCATTGGGCCCTTCAATTGTTAGGGCCGGCCCTTGTCGCAGGCTTCAACAGTGATTTTTACAATATTTCCTTTACGGTTATTTTCATTATAAATTAGTGTCATTAAGTTAGAATAATAATTTAAATATCAGTTGTAACCTGCAAATTATATGATTAATTTATCATGTGTATAATTTTATTATTTTTATTGTTATTATTAATTGTATGAATACTTGTAAAATTCATTGTATAATTTGTGGTTGCCCATGTTGAAACCGGGACGTGAACATCTAGTTCAAGGTGCAAAATCATGTTCACTGTCTTCTATCTAGACTAATCGTAGGAGGTGACTATAAAAGTTAGGGATATGCCATCACTGCAGATGGGTCAATGGATCTGGCAGACTCCCCAATAGTGGGGGATTATAGATGTGTCATCACCGCAGATGGGCCAACATATCTGGTAGAAGTATGATGAACTAGTTGGTTTAGAGAAATATGCTACCCCTCTGGTAGGACATGCTGATCTTTGGATACTGAAGCATCGTAGCGCCTCCCGTTGGATACTGTAGCATTGTATTGACTTCCTTTGGATACTTCCGCATTGTAGTGCCTCCCTTTTCGGAAACCAAACATGCACAAATAAGCCCCCCTCCCGTCTTTCCTCTCAAGACAACTACGTCTGTTAGACAATAAAGCTGATAATAAATCGGATGTCACCTCACATTTACTCAGCTGAGGAGTACATCAGACATGATCTGTTTATAGCTACGTGTTCACAGCTGAAGGGATTAATTCTTCATAATCATCATTATCAGAATTGGTTTTATTTGTGTGTACAATGTATATTGCAACTCATAGTCCTAACTCGGAAATTCAATTAAGGAAAAGGAAACTAATATTATTGAATTTCAAGATAATCTTAGATAATTCTTTTATCCAATCTCCAAAACTCTGGAAAAAGATTAATCTTGGAAACATTCTCATGTTGGAGAAACTGTTCACTCTGGTAGACGAACATGAATGCGATATAAATGACAAATAGAAATAAGAGATTACTTGACTTTTATAATTCTTTGAAAAAAGAACTTCAGCGCTACCTCTTTGAGCTGATAAAAGATGAATATGCACGCTTACAAAATCTGTTCTTTTATTCATGTAGTGTATCTGTCATTCCAAATGTAGTATAAGATGAGACTTTTGATCTGCAGAGCCACTCATCACACAGTTTATTTCAAGAAGAATTGCTTACTAAATTCAGGCGTTATATGTATCCGTCTTCCATCCACATGTCACTATGATTGCGTGTTGAATTTTACTCAACTTTGCTTCCGTCGATCTATACAAGAGTGACTTTTGACTCCTCTTCATCTGTGTGTTATTGAAACTCGAAAGTTGGGCAACTAATGGAAAACACTGTTACCGCCATGCTTGTCGTGCCAGGTAACTAATGAGGTTTGGGAGTATAGTTGGGTGTTCCTTATCATACAGTGTTAATGTGACCTACAACATGATGCTGAAGTTTGATACGTCAAGCTGAAGGGAGTAAATATTGCAACCACGCTGTAAACCATGACACACAGCATTCCACTCTCCGGACTACATCTTGCAAATTTCCAGAAGTGTGAAAACGAACGAAGAAGAAGAATAAGAACTCCTCTTCGCATCAAAACTAGAAACATTAAGTGTTGAGAGTGACACGAGGTTGACATTAGTGAAAACTCAATAGCAAATTAGAGGCTTACAAAGCCAACCATCGCATTAAAAAATATGGAATAAGATATTCAATTAATAAGCCAGTTTGAAAATATGGGAACACGGGTTTCCGTACTGAAAGTATTGCGTCATGCTTAGTTGCGCGAATGCACATAAAAAGAGTGGGTACTCTTAATATGTATACGTCATTGTTTTTGCAAAGCAGATCAATGCATTGTTGTTAGCATGTCAGAAGTACAACATGAAAATTAATGTACAGAAAACAGAAGTTATGAAAATTAGCAAGTCTTCAACACCAATGAATATAACAATAGATAACACCAAAGTGAAACAAGCCAAAGAATTTAAATATCTAGGCAGCATTTTTTCCGAAGATGGAAGACTAGACAGAGAAATAGAAACAAGGTGCCAGAAAGCAAACACAGTGACTTACCAACTTTCACCATTACTTCTTCATCCAAAGATCAAGATGGAAATTTAAAAAAAAATAATATCTACAATTGTTATACCAACACTGTGCTACCAATGTCAAACATGGTCTTTAACAGCTTCGCAGCAAAGAAAAATCGTCACATGTGAAATGAAGTATCTGAGGAAAGCAGCACTGGTTACCAAACTAGATAAAATAAGAAATGAAGAAATTAGGAACACAGAGTTGGTATAATATCATGTATCGAAGATATTGAGAGACAGCAAGTAAAATGGTTCGGTCACCTTATGAGAATGAAGCCAAACCAAATACCAATAAGAACATATAATACAAAAGTATCCGGGCGTAAAGCCAAAGGTAGACCCCCCCCCCCCCCAAAAAAAAACGATGGATAGAAAACATTAAGATTACCTTGAACAAACATGGACTAAATGCAACCTCGGCGACACATCTGGCCTTGAAACGACACCTTAAGATACCACCCCTTTTCTTAGTGCTTCATATTGTTCATTATTCTTTTATAATATGTTTTTTTCTTCTGATAGCGTTATGAATGTTACATGTGTTTAATGCTTCAATTTATTAAATACAGTTTCTTATATTAATAAACTACATCGAGTCAACTCCTTGAAGTGTACATGGGGCTTAGTCCAAACAACATAGGCTGGAAACTATGGTTGATTGGACCATATTCATTCACCTAGCAGGGGTGCAAAGGGAACGCATTGCTCTAGGCGGACCCAGGGTTAGCAGATAACCAAGATCCCAAATGTACCTCCTCTCGGTGCATCTTGGAAACAGAAATACAGCAGCTCGAGCTGGTTCTGGCCAAATAATTTGGGGATCGTGTCCGAGAATGAGGAGGTAGCAGATGGAAAGAGATTTGACTGCACAAGAGACAAGCAACATCTCCGACCCCATTTGCATCACCGCATACAGTGACACTGTCGACATACAGTGACGCTGAACATTGGAGGGGCGGCTAATGTAAAAGGTACGTGGAGATTGATGGCATGCCGAGAGACTAATAGATGTCATACTGAGCACAATGACAAAATGAAAGGCAGAATAGCGCCAGAGGGCAGCGCAAACTGCAAATAGAAAGGAAAAGTTCCGAGGAAAGGGGAACTACAAGCTCCGTTAGCTCGAGACGAGCTTCAAGTTACCTGTGCTCCTTATAGGCAAAAACCCATACCCAATCATGGGCGTTCGGAAAAGCAAGAAGACCTAACCCAACTCTAACGTCGAGCCTTCCTAAACCGGAAATAAGCTTGCGAAGAGAAAGGGATCCGTACCCGATGGGCTTAGGCAGAAAAGGGACAACGATGGCAGACCTGGTCCAACTCTACTGTCAAGATTTCCTATACCGGAAATACACTTGCAGAGAGAAAGGGTTCAGTACCTGATGGGCTCAGGCACAAAAGGGACAACGATATTAGCCCTGTCCCAACTCTACTGTCAAGCTTTTATATACCGGAAACACACTTGCAGAGAGAAAGGGTTCAGTACCTGATGGGCTCAGGCGCTATGGGGACAAGGTGCTCAGCTCTAGAACGCCTTGCTCTCAAACGCGTGGTGTGAGACTGGAACTTGGACGAGGGGTTCATGATGTCTGTGAACGACGCCTCAGGTAGGAGGGCGAACGAGCCAGGGTCCAACTCTTCTGACAATTTCTTCCTCAAACGGAACCAGGCTCGCGGATGAGAAACGGTTCAGTACCCGATGGACACAGGCAGAGTACGTCCAATTGCACGAGATGGGTTCATAGATGGTGGAACACCTCATGCCAGATAGACGCGCTCGTCCTGGCGTCTTAGCGAACAGGCACTACACACCAGCGTACACAGCGACAGATAGAGGCTGTCACGGACTAGGGACCAAACCCGAAATAAAGGAATGACGAAAACGGATGTGCTGGACCTCGGACGTCCTGACCACAAGTGGCCAACTGGGGTGCAAATAATCACAGTCCTACTGTGGAACTTGCAGCACAACGTACTTCACGCTCCCCGGCGGAAATCACACGAAATATTCGTTGTGGTTATATGAGAGCGAACGCTGAAGAAGAAGAAGAATATTCACCTAGCAGAATCACAGTCCTGCCCAAACAAACACGAGTGCTGAAATCGGAGAAACCAAGCCGAGATGCACACCAGCAACTATGGTATCACGCAATTCAACTAGACAATATGTCAACAAAAAAGCACTCATAAACCAGGCTTTTCTTAAATAATTTGATTTATACAATTTAGGATCATGTTTGGTTAAAGGGACTTTTTTTGCGGAAAGTGAAACATAAATTACAAGGGATTGTAATTTTATTGTAAGAACAAAATACATTACAAATCAGTGCTCTTTGTTTTTCATTGATTATTTCCCTTGGCTTTAATTACCCATTAGTGGTGGAAGGTCGAGATATGTACTTCAGAAGGTTTGTATGTGTGGGGCTCTTAGTGGGTGACATGAACATGGGTGATGCTCTTAGTTGGAGGGGTGCACATTTGTTGGAGAGTGGGGAGGGGGGGCTCTTAGCGAGTCGCGCGCACATATCTGCATACGGCAGCAGTCCTCGCAACTCCACCAAACTTACTATATCTCTAACAAACTTACCGTAGCCACATTGTATCTAGAACTGCTCCGGCAATCAGTGACATCATAAACTTTAAAAAAATAAGGATCATCGCAAATTTTATAATTTTTTGGAATGGTAGACCCGTTAACCAAACATGAACGACATTTTGCGTTTCATACAAAAAAGGTCCGCAGAACAATATGACTTCATTCTGAGCTTTACCAACAATTTATTTTACTGAACTCCGTGTAGACCATATTTTTTCCCATAGTTGAGTTGTATTTTGAAATAACATACTAAATGTATTAAGTGATAATTTCTTTCAGTTATATCTTACGATAACATATTTTTTTCCCCTTAATTTAATTAAAATATCCTATTTTACGTATGCTGGTAGTGGGTCACTTTGCTTGTACAAAATCGATTACCGGCTCCACACACTTTAAGAATATATTATATAGTCCAATAGTCATGTTACTCAAGGTATCTTATACACGTATAAATTTTAAAAACTCTTCGATTGGAAGATCAGCTAGTGTGTCTGATTGCCAAATATCATGTGGATATATGAGGAAGTGGGCCTTCTTGGAGATTATATTTAAAATAATTGGACACTTGTTCCTGTGTTGCCGAATTCCTAAAGAGAATACAGAATAGTGATACATGCCATGCATGTCGTACGTGGAGATTAAGGAGGTTTGCAGGTGAAATTTTCTGTCTTATGTAATAGATGACCAAAATGACTACGAAGTCCTGGTGATGTTGAATGCGTCAAACCGAAAGGTGCAGATATGACAGCAAAGCATTAAATCATGACACAATGCGCATTCATTTTTCTGGATTTCATGCAGATGAAGAAATTCAGAAAAAACGAAAAAGGAGAAGAAATAATACACGTTTTGTGGATTTTCCTTTAGCAATCAAAATTTGCAGATATGGTACGCCACCCATAACTCAATGGTATATGGTATTACCTTCAATACACATAGACATTCTCTTACACAGACTGGACTGTCTCACCTGTGCTCAAGTGGACTTACTCCCGCTTTAGAACTGTTGATGGACGTACCTGAGCTAGACGTAAATTTGCCAGACAAGGAAGGAAATACACCTCTGATACTCGCCGCACAAGCAGGTAATCTTTACTGAATGCATTAGCAGTCAATTAACATTAATAGGTGATAATTTTACACGTTGATTGTTGTTGTTTCAAAACCCAGAGAATACGAGGTGATTTCTGACATTATATGTGCAATGGGGTGGTTTCTGAAGAGCTTTCATACCCAGAGGACTGTGCAATATTTTGAGGATTCCCCTACTCAGGAGTAATATACGTGAATACGTGTGAATATTGGACGGAGGAAGTGGTTTAAGTTGGTTATTACTATACATATACGAGCATGGCAATAACTCGTATTTATCTGTATCGTCCTTTGTTGTAGATAGCATATTTTTTTCTCGTTGTAACGATCAACCCAGCATTGTTTGGTTGTAGAGATTTTCATACAATATGCAAGTCATATGATACCATTGGTCTCTTAAAGATTTCAACGAACAACTGTCTGGGACATAAATTGAAGCTGTTAACTTGAACACAGACGCAATCTGTACCTTATCGTCACAGAACCGACCATCGTCAGTAGGAATGAACGTTAATGCGGATATGGAGCTGGTCTATTCTATTTTAGCTGAGATATTTTATATATGTATTCTTTTGAAAAGTGTTCCGACAAGAGATTGTGGTCTACGCTTTGTAAAACTCCCTCTCACTTAAATCAAAATCCCCAGTGCAAGTCATCTTAATGACATGTACGGCTGGAATAATAAGTTAATAAGGCTTATTAGCCATTTACGAATTCATAGGCAAAGACATATCTCTAACTGAATTCCAAATGTGGATGTAACGAATGGTCATCATCACTTGTGATGGTTGAATAACAACATGTACTCTTTTGAACATTTTTGTTATTGTGAAATTTGGAGTCTTTTGACAAGTTAATTGTATTTTAAAACGAGCTGCTCACTAGCATCAATTAATGCTTCGTTGTTCTTCGGTTTTCAGGTTATAGCGCCAATACCTTCAATAAACTGTGCAATTTGCTTCAGGTATCAGTAAGAGACATTTCAAATTTGTTTAACACATTATGAGAAGAAGAATGATGAAACACATCATGAGAAGAAGAATTATGGAACACATCATGAAGGAGGCATTTTCAAGAATGAGAGGAATGGGGGAAGTCCAAGAGTGACAATGACAGCAGCTTGAAAATTTGACATGGGAAAATATCACAATCGGAAATGATTGACAGGAATCGTGAGAAACAGAAGGATTTAACAATACATGATAACCAACAGCACACGGCGTGGACGACTGGAAGAATTGTCATGAAAAAAACCATAACGATTGCAGTTTCGGTCTATAACTGTTTCAATCTAAATGATAGTTATAATAATAATAATAATAATAATAATAATAATAACAATAATAAGACCCATATACCGACAGTGTCGTAGGTGTACTACACTGGAGGTCTCAACACAAAAACAAAAAGCGCTTCAAACACCTCCGGCCTCAGTCGTTCAAACGTGTGTAGAAATATTATTTCTTGATGTTATCAATCCACTAAATCTACCCCTCTTCTCCTTCCACCCTCAATAGTGCCTTGCAAAAATTTTGTAAAAAGATTCGTCTCTCGTTATAAGTCGAAATCACATAGTTTACGCTGTTTCATCACTGTCAAACGTGGTTCGTGATAATCTGCAAGTTTATTTGCTCCCGGCCGAATATAAACTATATAACTAATACTTTTTAACAAAGTTCTGCCGCACTTATATACAAAATCCTTCTTTCCGTGTTAGCCCATAGAGTGCCCATCTTTCACATCCGTATAAAAATAAAGTTAGCACTAGTGATCTGAATAGATCGATCTTTACTGTAATAATGATCTTACTTTTCCGAATCATATTCAACCATGCCATGGAAGCTACTGCCATCTCAAGTCTTAACTTGAGTTGCCATCATCACATATGTGGGACCCAAGTTATTTGAAGGTGATAACAGCTTCCAGTTTGTGACCAATTTGCTAGATTTTGTTATAAGTGTTAATTTCAATGATATATTTCTGACTAATGTCTTCCAACTGTGATGTAAATTCCTGGAGTTCAGATTCGATACCAGCCAAGAGATCGATATGTTCGGCATAACGCAAGTTAATTTGCTGCAACTGATAGTAGCAATACACAAAAACTATACCCACACAATTCCACGATGTAATATTTAAAAAAATTTCCAATGAAGGTTTTCTGTTTGTACACAATTTAAAATTGATACATAATTTATTTTAAATGTTACATATGGGATTTCATGAACGACTGTATAGTTGTTTCTGAAAAAAAAACAAATTATATAATTTCATGAAACCAAATTATATAGCCTCTTGGGCAGAGTTTATAGATTAAAGTAGAAATACGCAAATAGACGCTATTCTTAGTATATGTCCCATGGGAGGCGAAAAGCAATTCTGACGGGGTGCCCTTTCAGCGCAACTATAAACTTAATACGATCATTTGAACTGTTCTCACTGCACCACTATATGTGCTCGATCCCGTAAATTTGTTGCAACCTTCAATAAAAGAGCACTTTATCATCATTATCATCATGAAATTGCCGTCTCCGCAATGAAGGTTGGCTGTAATGCACTTCCAATATCATCTGTTTTTCTCCCACAAGTATCTCTATATCTTACTCTTCGTCCCAAGCCTTTGCAATAGATCACTTGCGCAGTAGCTAATGGAGATGGATTGTTATTTTACTCAAATAGGAAAGTCTGAGCATCCGCCTTGAACTGTTTTTGTGACTGACACAAATTAACTTTAATGAAAGTCTACTAGATTTTTGTCAGTAGATGTTTGTCAGTAGGACACCACTATCTTGGAAAACACTGTCAGTTTTTCAGGACAGTAGGAAATAACATGGTTAATGATTTATGCATATGTCAATAATATTTGTTATAATGAAAAAAAAGTAACTTTGTTAAATACAAATGTAAAGTTTACATTTCTCTATTGCTCCTGTACAAAGCATGTGAATTATACATGGGTCTCTTTTTCTTCTTCTGCGTTCATTCTCAAGTTACTACACATTAGCAGGATATTGTCATGAGAATGGAATGCTTTGTGTCATGATTTACACATTTTCTGCTATATCTGCGACTTTCAACTTGACATATTCGACTTCGGTGTGGGATGAAATAACCAACTTCATCCCATGGGACAGAACAATCAACTGTATCCCATGGAATGGAACAATCAACTTCAACCCATAACTACTTTAGTCGACCATTACGGCGTACATGTAATGCAGAGACGGATGTCCCACGGCCGTGAAGAAACAAGTGAGGCTTTGGTCAGTGAGAATGCCAAAAGGGGGAATGTGATTATATACACTGATGGATCTGTGATTATACATGTTTGCAGTGCTTGGGCTTTCACATCTCTGTGCACAGGTAAAACGATCAGTGAGAAGAGTGGGGCCTTTGCGGTTACTACCAGTAGCATGACCATGGAGACTATGGAGGTGGCCAGGGTATTTGAGTGGGTATACACACAGAAGGTAAAGGATGTCTGCACCTTGAGTGACTATGAGTATGATTAGGAAGGTACAAGTTGGTCTCGTTCGCGAACCGTGGATTGAGGCCTTGAGAAAGGCGAGGCTGAAAGTGGTTACATTTATTTTTGTGCCGGGACATGTGGGTGTTCGAGGCAATTTAAGAGCAGATCAACTGGCGTCATCCGCGATTGTTGTACAGGGCAATGGGCAATGAATCGAGCTGACATTTTGAACTCCTTAAGAGATATAGCACGCTAGAGTGAGACTAGTGTGGATGATAATTCATTTTAAATGTCCAGGATTAAGGATCAGGGTTTGAAATGCGCTGTTCCTAGAAGTGAACATTTTGGAGGGCACAGAATAGTGATGGTCAATCAGCATAGGACCGGTACTGTCAGCAGGTGTAAAGCGGGTACACTAAGGGAGAGATCGGAGCAACTATGGACGTGTGCAGTTTCAGTGATGATGATCCGACGACTAACTAACTAACATGTAAGGTAAACGGTGTTGCTGTTCTTTACTCCCCTTTCCTCGACAACGCACGGATGGAACGGTTTTGTTTTTTTAAAGTTGTGAGTTGAATGCCTCCATAAATGTGTCAGTCATCTACGCTGCATCAGTTGGTCAGACAATATCAAACGATGAGTTGTTAAAGAGTACACGAAAGAATCCAGTGGAGTCGGAGAACAAGGATTGAGCGTGATTATATAGTTAAATAATGACAGGACATGAGTCAGAATGGAAAATACACAAGATGGAAAAAAGTTAACTTGCGAGAATACATTAAAAAAAATTCAAATTAATCTGGGTGTAGTTGAAAAAGAAAGCCTAACACGAAATTTGATAGATAACAACAATTGAAGCTTATGTGACACAGGGAGATGGAAGGAAATATAATACTAATAAATTATACTTGAGTAACTATATTTGATTGTACACAAGAGAGCTCGAGACAAGAATCCAAAAAAGCAACCTACGTAAATTAGGAACTTACACTAATCTTGAAACACACATCTATTCCGATGGAAACCAAAAGGCAAATCATAAATTCAATATTCATCCCAACATTATGTTATCAATGCTAGACATGGACATTAACTAAAGAACAGGAGAGAAAGAGTACAACGTATGAAATGAGATATCTAAGAAAAGTGGCAACACAGAACACGAGGATATCGTGGGAGAAATGATAATATTACAAAGTCTGTTGGAAGAACATCGGTGGTCAAATATATTGAAAAACAGAGATTGAAATGGTTCGGCCACTTAATGAGAATGAACCCTTATTGGCCAGCGCAAAGAGCATGCAACATGAGAATAAAAACAGCAAGATACAGCGGAAGACTAAGACGAAGGTGGATTTAAGGAGTTACCAACATTCTCATACAGCACATTATTACTGCATATCAAGCGACCAGACGGGCAATAGCCCTAAAACCCATCGTTGTTCATTCCTGCGACGTCTCACAGCACAAGAAGAGAATAGACAATAGATAGACAGACAGACAAACAGAGAGACAGACAGGCAGGCAGACAGACAGATAGATAGACAGATAGATAGACAGATAGATAGACAGATTGTACACAGCGAAAATCATACGTAGCTGGAAAGTGTAAAATCCGGTCCTAATAACTTCATATGGCAAGTCACATTTGTTTAGTGGTTGGAAGATGAAGTTGTTGCAGCAAGAAGAACGTGTTCATTTACATCAATTTCAATTTGACAGCAACCAAGCTATAGCTACATTACATTTTCTAAGTTTATTAAATATCATCAAAGTCGTTGCCATGTGCGATCTGCCGTTTAAACTATTAACTTAATTAAACGGACGTGCACCTGCTTTGGATTATAGTTAGATTTCACGGAAATTTATTCCAAATAGTGTACTCAGAAGATTTATTTCATTATTTAAAAATAAATAATTAATACGGTTAACGGATTTGAACCAGGTTCGCTCAATTGGCTTCCACTCGCCTCGCAACTTGAGTGAACACGTTTTTTTTGTTTGCGATAAGATGGTATCCCTAAAAATGATGCCATTTTAATCAATATTTTCAACATGTCTCACACAGCAAATTAGAAAGAGTCATCAGTTTTGAATACATTGCTTCTGTTATCAATAGTATTGGGGATTGCTATAAAGAAGTCAGAAGGAGAATGGCTATCGTGTCAAAGAAGCTGATTTAATGAAAAACATATGGCAGAGCTGCTACAGAACAACAAAACTAACATTCCTAAGAGCTTGCATATTCCCAGTGGCAATATATGTGTGTGAATCTTGCACAATCACCATCAGGTGAGAAAAAAATGACAGGATTTGAAATAAACTGTTACAAAAAAATCCTCAGAATACCAGGACCAACAAAATTCTCAGAATACCAGGACAAAAAGAATTCTTAGAATACAAGGACCAACAAAATTCTCAGAATACCAGGACAAAAAAAATTCTTAGAATACCAGGACAAAAAAAATTCTCAATATACCAGGGCCAAAAAATTCTCATTATACGATGACCAAAAAGATCACAAATGTAAACATCCTGGGATACGTTAATTTCTAAAGAAACTGGTTAAACAGCATGGTTCTTTCCAGAAAACCATAATATTTTGTCATATCAAACGCCATTACGGCATAGAGAAAATAATAATGGAGGGGATGCTGTTAGGGTGACGAACAAAAGGCAGACAAAGAAGAAGATGGACGGAAGACATCAAAGAACACATGAACATGATAATAACAGAAACAGGAAGATTGGCTCAAGATAGACAGAAGTTTCGAACGGCTGTGATGACTGCTACATCCTGTTCAGGATATGCTACCTGATGGTGATATTCATGCAACACTATAAATATGGATCAATCAACGCAGGCAATAATAACATATACACTGCGCAGGTATGTAAATTCCGCAAGAATCACAAACACTAAACATTAGGACGTGCCAGGAGGCAGTACTAGAAAGACCAATTAGGCATACTTGTAAACATAAATGACGCATAAACATAAACAAGGTGACTAGGTTGCGTCAGGTGTGACACAGGTAAATAAATAATATAATATAGAAGCAAAGAAGATTTGTTATTAAAGAATGAATAATAATGCAGAAAACGGGAAACCAATTCCGCTCAGATGACACCTACTTGCCTAACAACTTGAGTCTACAAGTTTGCTGATTTCAAAGAAACTTGATTTATTTACATTTTTAGAAACATTTTTCATTTTTAAACAATTTATTTGAAGCATAAAAAGGTATTGTTCTCAACTTTTATCAAATCTCCCTTACTGTTATCAACAACTGTCAAATCCCCCCCCCCCTCTCATAGTTTACGTAATTTATAGACAATCAACAGTTGGAAGTTTCAAACAACATTTTAATTTTGGTTAAGTCAATATTTCAAACAAATTACAGTCACATGCAGGTATTAAGTGAGTAAATATATATATATTTCTTTTCTTCCGCGCTCGTTCTCAAACTCCTGCAGATTAGCTGGATATTGTTCACAGAAGTGAATATGTTGTACTATGGTTTACACTTTAGCTGCGATGACTGCGTCTTTCTGTCTGACACGTCCGACTTCAGCAAGTCTTAAAACTCACTTCCCCACCACTTCTTCTCGTGGAATAGGACAGCCACTCCGCCCCTAAAATACATCCCTAGTCTCCTCGTATGACATGTATGGCAGGTAACAGTATCTCTATTCTGTGCTCAATTTCCAAACCAGGTAGCTCATATAAATTTATTTTGTACATGTTATTGTGTACAATAATTTATTGTGTACAATAACACTGGTTCTTCGAAACAAGTACCGGTACTATTTTATTTCCAAGACACAAATAGTGTTTAATCTCACTAAGAAGATATACAAGAGACACATAAGTGTTTAATCTCACTAAGAAGATATACAAGAGACCCATAAGTGTCTAATCTCACTAAGAAGATATATTAAGAGATCCATAAGTGTTTAATCTCACTAAGACGATATACAAGAGACAAATAAGTGTTTAATCTCACCAGGAAGATATACACGAGTACACATGTTGATGGTGCCTATTACTATGGTAGAGTATACCTTAGGGATTCTGAAACTTAGCCAAACGCAGATTGACTAAAACTGTCACAGACACAAGTCGATAGATTTGGTAAAGTCCAAAATGAGGCAATGAGAGTATTACTGGGGTGTACTAGGGATACACCCATCTCTGCAATGAGATTTCTGTTTGATCTCCCTTGCATTAGAGTGCGACATCAGTTAGCACAGGTTAACTCGTACCTTAAAATGACAGAATACAACCATCATCCACTCGAATATTGACCCAAAATCTAGATGAGTCAAAGGGAAGATCAATCAAGCGTGACAGTTCATAAACGGCAGAAGCGGCTGAAGACACACTATGAAGTGTATGTGAATTTGAAGAAATAGGAAAGGTCAGTGAATCGGTGGAGGTAGACACTGTGAAGAAATCAATGACTAAGGTAATAATACAACTAGATAAAACGTGTCGAAAATGGACGGGTGTCAGGGCGCAGGTTACAGTGCATGATCCCGCCCAGCTACACTCGAAACCACAAGACATAATTATATACACAGATGGCTCAGTTAATAGAAACACAAATAAAAGCGGTTGGGTTTTTTTTGCTTATAGAAACGGCGTGAAGTTGGTTGAGACATCTTCCGACTGTCACATCGAGCATGAGGATGGAGATAGAGGGAGTTACATCAGCACTTAATAGGTTGATAACAGATACATCAACACATTCGGTAATACTCACAGACTCTCAAAGCATGCTGTGCAAGATAAAAAGTAAATGCTGAGAAACGAATGGTGGAACTCATTGAACAACTCAATTGTCCAGAGCATTACGCGGATATACTGCCCTGGTCATGCTGAGGTCAGAGGAAACGGGAAAGCCGACCTATTGGCAGGCAATACGGTGATAGACATCACAATGCTGAGAAGAGATAAAGCAGACTTAATGACGGTAGTAATAAATTCATTTCAATATGTCAAAGAGACTGAGAACGTTCACATAAAGCGAATCTTAAAATGGGAGTATCTATAGGGAAGGGAAAGAAATAAATCTTTTGGAAGGCCCGCAGATCACACAATCAACACCTAACCGGGACCTCTGAGTCTATCTACATATAATGAGATTGATGCTGAAACGGATATCGGAGCACTTATGGGATACCCCACGTGCTGTTAAGCTAGTTTCAAATCAAGAATCAAAATTGATAGATTTGACAGGATACAGAACGAATCAATGCTTATCGTTATTGAATGCCTTAAAGTTACAGAAATTATGGTAAAGCGTTTCTTGCTAGATTATCCTACAATGGTAAAAAGCGGATTTGTGTCGTGCTCGTTCATATCTGCGCATCCGTACTGACAAGAGGAATCTACTACATGATGTTATTGAAAATATCAAAGAAAACAGATTAAAGAGTAGAAAGTCAAAGTTTTGCTATTACATGGGTATGTACATCAGGGGACATAGAACATGGAGAAGAGTGGGAAAGTAAGCCTGTTACGTTTACAAATTCCATTGAAGTGGTAATCACACTTCCTAGGTTATGTGACAATGACTTACAGTTCATATAGATTCAGAAGTCACAATGAGGATTATTTAGATAATTTTATATATTAGTATATATTATTCATGATAATTATATATACATATATATACATAAAGTATATACATCAGTGAGAACTCACCATATGGGGATACTATAGTCTATAATAATATTTATAATATAACTTCTGCCTTGCAAGTCGAAACACGTATAATGCCTCAAAAAATGTCATACTTGGGAATGGAACCAGATCGCAGTCCATCGATAGCCTTCAATAAAATATCATCTGAAAAGAGAAACAGGGAAATATCCAGACGAAGATGGATGGATGACATCAAAGAAATACTAGTACACCAAGGTTGCACTATGACAGCAGCATCACCGTTAACGAAGGAAAGAAGATTTCGGCATCCCATGACGCCTAGCGACACATATGAATAAGACACGACATGACTCTACACTGATGACTGTGATTCGTCACTTGTTCAGTACTTGGGGATTCACGGCTCACTGCAGAGGGAAGTATATTAGGGAAGAAAATGTGGTTTTTATACAACCAGTAGTAGTATGATGATGTCAGGGACGAAGGCACTTATATGGCTGGAGTACCAGAGTGCTACATGTGCCTGTTTTCTTACTGATTCTGTGAGTATGTTTCGAAAGATTCAGTAGGTTATCAACACCGTCAGTAGCTTGAGTCCATGGCGAAATATGTCCTGAAGAGACTTACCTTCATTTTTGTACCTAAGTACGTGGGTGTTGTGGGAAATTAATCATTCTTACAGCTGACGTAAATTGAACTAAGTTCTAGCAGAACCGAATCGCCATGAAACTCAAGTAAAACGATTTTCCGTACTTGACCAACCACATTCCCCCAAAATGTGATCTGTCAAAACATTCAAACTGTGTACTTAAGTCACTAAGAAGGGACCACCCGAGACGAGGACTCAGGAACACAAACTATAGAACATTCACATTCGTACTACAATACATGAAGGCCTTCCTGTAAACATAAATAACATAGAGATAGAACAATGTTGCTATAAGTAATATTTTATATAAGTAAATTCAAGTAGGAAACAATAGGTAGATGACAATAATTCTTACAGCTGACGGGAATTGAACCGGGTCCGTTCTAGCAGTATCGAGTTGGGTTTAGTTGAAAGACACATGGTGTATCTTCTTCCGCATCTTTGACTATAATGCAGGACCTAGGGTGTGGTGTTGCAAGAAACGAGCTGCATATAGTAATCAAAAGAAGTTATGAAGAACACAGAATCGGAACAGTCAGTTACACCATGCTGAAGGATATACTGAACCTGAGATCGGAGAACCTATGAAATTATCCGGAGCACCTTGATGATGATGATCTGATGATTGAATAGCTAAGTATGGTTCTTATGAATAGCTGGTTAATACCACTTGATATCCTTCCCCGTATATACCGAGTCCTATTTTAGTCATAAATACACTAGAATATCATAAAACACAGTCTCGATTCATTGTTATGTCTCAGTGCACATATGCAGCAAGAAGTACCCTCGAGTCTATTGTCTATACCAAGGTGGAGTTGTCGTAGCTCCCACACTTGCCGTTGAGCGTAGGGGTTTGTGAAGCAGATGTAGTCTACGTTCCAGAGCTCGGTGTGTTTTTCTGGTTGATGTGAAGACATGTTTATTCAGGATAGTCTTGATGTTGTTTATCCATCTTTTCATAGGTCTTCCCTTGACTCTGTATCCTAATTTCATCCTATTATAAACTCTTGTGGGAAGTTGATCGTTCATACTCATAAGATATCCAAACCAGTGTATCTGTTGTTTCTCTATATATTCGATGCATGGTGTGATACCTATTATCTTTCTGATGTTCTCGCTGAACATTTTGTCGATTCTGGTGACACCTATAGCCTTTCTCAGACATGTCATTTCGCATGTTTCGATCTTCCTCTTATGTGTAGATGTCAGTTGCAAAGTCTGGCATTGGTAGCTTATTGTTGGTATAAAGATACACTTAATCATTTGTTTTTTACTTCCATATTGATTTTTGTGTGCAACAGCAAAGGTGACAGCTGGTATTTCACAGCATTTGCCCTTTAACATCTTATATCTATCTCTCTGTCGAGTCGTCCGTCTTCTGTAAAGATACTTCCTAGGTACTTGAAATCTTTGACTTGTTTTGTTGTTGTTATTATTCATTATAATATATAATATATAATATAATATATATTACATTATCCGTTGCACTTTGCGAAGACGCTATAACTAATATAAGCTATAATAGCACGACGAGATTTGCTTATAAAACGACAAACAGGGTCCATCTATGAACACAAAGTTAATACGAGATTTATATGTATAAAATTACACGTTATCACATATAAGTTTATCAATTTCACGGTCTTTTTTCAATGTGCACATAATGTGAATAAATTATGGGTTACATAACCTAGACACTAGACATTGTGACGCACTGGGCACCAGCATCCCCTTACATAAACACTAATTTAGGTTCAGGCGTGACATTCGTTAGACATACATGTGTGCAGCGTCCCTACCTTAGTCCACTCCGACTATTGCTTTTCATTTGGTATTTATTTACACTTTGTTATATTTACTTTACAGTACACGAAGCCAGTGGTGCCTTTACCGCTACAACGAGCAGTCTAACAATGAGAGTATTCACCGTAACGCAGACACTTTACTGACTGGAATTGATTACAGATTCCCATGCGTGCTTACTAAGTGACTCACTGAAAATGATTCAGAAAGTCAAAACAGGTGATGTACACAGGGAATTGGCGGAGTCATTAGAGAGAGTTAAAATGCAGGCATCACTACGAAAACTCACGCTTATTTATGTCCCCGGGCACGCGGGCGTGGAAGGAAACGAACGTCTCGACCAATTAGCTAGTCTCGTCACCACGACAGACGGTCAGCCTATCGACCGAGCAGTCATGCCCATTTCTCTTCGTGAGTCAGAGAATCTTGAGATGAATGAGCATGAGTCAATATCGAGAAAGCGAGAATTAGGAGTGAGGATGGGCGTTGCTCGTAGAGAACTCCTGACAAAGATTTTTAGAAAGATCAGTGAACCAACATAGAACAAGAACCATCAGCTGTTATACCCTGAGAGATTTACTGAAGCGGAAATCGGACTACGTATGAACGTGTCTGGAATACGAAGAGGATAATCAACAGATCTAATACCTAATACCTATTTTTACTTTGTTATTTACACTTTGTGTTATTTATGCTTTCGCCAGCCAACGAGAAACACAGCAAGAAGTCAGAATGGCCTTTTGCTGTGACGTAAAGTTGGTTAGCATTCCCGTTTGTATAAATAACTATGGCCACGATTGTGGGAATTGTATAGCCATTTACAAATACAATCATCTGAAGGGGTGAATCGTGGCGGTTTTCCGTACGCTTCCGCCTAGTTTCGCCGACTAGGCTAAAACATGAATAATGATTCACAACTGTTACTTACTCACACTCTTACATGATTCCACAATTTCTTGCATTCAAAATCAGTTACACTGAATTAAATCAGTAACACAGACTACGAAATCAGTAACACTGACTTAAATCAGTAACACAGACTACAAAATCAGTAACATTGACTACAAAGTCAGTAATACTGACTGCACAATCTTTAACAATAATTACAAAATCAGTAACACTGACTACAAAATCAGTAACATTGACTACAAACTCAGTAACTAACTAAAAAATCAGTTATATTGACTACACAATCAGTAACACTAACTACAAAATAAGCAACCACCAGTTTACAGTACAATATAAAGCAATATAAAGCAAATACTACAGTTTATGGCTTCCAAGCCAAGGAGATGTATTGGGAAATATGGTGTTAGACCAGTACCAACAACGTGCATAAGGATGATGTAGTCATCATCACACCCATCTCCTATACTTATAGAAAATCTGGTACCCATTTCCTTAGGAGTGTTCGCTCTAGGAGCCGTAAGTGATTTAAAAATTATTTGGAGTTGTATTGAAATTTGAGCTTGGATCGCCCTGCTAGGAGAGAGTACACTAACAAAAAGAACTAGTGAACCACCCTCCCCTAAGTATATGGAAGCTGTTGCATTGTTATGTATCGAATGTTTACACACGTGTTCATTTTGTGATTCTAATGTTTACACATGTGTTAGGCTTGTGCTTCTAATGTTTACACATGTATTAGTTTTGTGCTTCTAATGTTTACACACGTTTTAGGTTTGTGCTTCAAATGTTTACACATGTATTAGTTTTGTGCCTATAATGTTTACACATGTGTTAGGTTTGTGCTTCAAATGTTTACATGTGTGCTAGATTTGTGCTTCTAATGTTTACACATGTATTAGTATTGTGCCTCTAATGTTTACACACGTGTTAGTTTTGTGCTTCTAATGTTTACACACGTGTTAGTTTTGTGCTTCTAATGTTTACACATGTATTAGTATTGTGCCTCTAATGTTTACACATGTATTAGTATTGTGCCTATAATGTTTACTCATGTGTTAGTTTTGTGCTTCTAATGTTTACACACGTGTTAGTTTTGTGTTTCTAATGTTTACACATGTATTAGTATTGTGCCTCTAATGTTTACACATTTATTAGTATTGTGCCTATAATGTTTACTCATGTGTTAGTTTTGTGCTTCTAATGTTTACACACGTGTTAGTTTTGTGCCTATAATGTTTACTCATGTGTTAGTTTTGTGCTTCTAATGTTTACACACGTGTTAGTTTTGTGCCTATAATGTTTACTCATGTGTTAGTTTTGTGCTTCTAATGTTTACACATGTTGTAGTTTCGACGCACAGTGCATTAAAAGAATTGAGCCCATTCTTCCACAAAATATGAACTTGACGCAGAAATTATGAGTTTAGGTCTAATCAGATATAATATTCACATAGACTATACATATAGTTTATCAAAAAGATAAACAGATAGAATATAAAGATAGAATATACATATAGTTTTATAAGAATGAAACCATATAATGTGTGACAGTGATGTAATGCACTGACCATTGTTTTTATTTGTCGTTATAGCAATCTATTCAATATTTATTCGTATGTTGTTTTGTGTCTTCTCTTATCCGTCATCAATTTCTACTTTATTTAATATCACATTCAAAAGTAAGTTTATGAAGACGAAGGTCTTACTTACACAGCTACAAGAAGCTACCCATAAATTACGTCAACAACTGGGGGGGGGGGTTGAAAGTTGTTGGTTGACAGGGAATAGGGAGTTGATAAAAGCTGAAAAAATACTATGTTTATATACCAATTAAATTGTTTGAATATGATTTTAAAATCCTGAAAATCTTAAAACTTATGTAGTATGTTTCGCACTTTATCTGCAATACATTTTATTTAGGGGTCGGGGAGGGGGGTCGGGGCTAAATAGGATTGTGATATAATTAGACAATGGGGTGGGGGTCACAAAATTCTTGGAGGTTGTTGACAAAGGAAGGAAGTCAAAAAATTGCATCCAATTTTTTATAGCATAAAATATAAAATTTATCATATACAATTTTAAAGCATAATTTTATTTATATTTTATAGCATCCAAGTTACAACGCCACTGGAAGAACATGTCGACACGTGATATTACGTGTAATATATGTATGTAAACGTATTGCTAAACCAGAAATGGAAGCACTACTCACAATGTTCACATCAAAATCATATTTCTTGAATAATTGAATCCAATTTGTTTCACGCACTCAACGCGGCAACTAAAAATAAAAAGGTTGTCAACATTTGAATCACATGTCACAACAGTACAACAGCTTCTCTATAGATATGTGTAAGCTGCTTACATAGAACAATAGCACGGATGTGACTTTCATGGAATCAAACTATTTGAAAATCATTTCAATGAAATGAGTCGTTGTCAGATTACTCTTCAGTCTGATCTTCTTCTCTGTCATCTAGTAGAGGGTTTCTCAACCTTTTTTTCCTGTGGCTCCATTTTCTTCCATGGTACATGGTAATTTACAAAGGCTTTTTACTTATTTTACATATTGTCTACGAATAATACTCGGAGTGTCATTAAGAGGTAGAATTAGAAATGATAACATCAGGCAGATAACCAAAACAATACCAGTAGTGTTACACATCAAAAGACAACCGATCAGGTGGTTTTCACACACTACCAAAAACAGCATGCCACAGATGGCCATGACACATAGACATCACGGTTATAAAGCCAGAGGCAGACCATACAAAAAAAAGGATCACAGAAATGAATCATAGGAGCAAGCTTACAAACAGCACACTTGAAGGCCACCTCCAGAGAACTCTTCTACCCCTAACGCAGCAAGGAAAACAAGGGACACAGAGTATAGGTAGACAGATAGACATATCCAAGGTTTTTGAAGGTTTATTGTTATATAAAATGATTTTGTTCAAATTAGCTACATTTCTTTGTATATTATGGACGGGTTTGTACTCCTCTGCCCAATTTCAATATTTTTCTTTAAATGGCAACCCTGCATGTCTCGGTTGTCCCCATAGTGTGCCATATATATCATTTAGAGAACCACTAATGTAGTTGATATTAGTCCTTTTAGACGCACAAATGCTGTGAGTGCTTTTTTTAGTATTGATTATTAATGTTTTCTGTGACGTAATTGTTTGAATAATTGTCTTGAATTTCATTTATTTGGGTGCCATTTTCTGAAATTAATGTGTCCGTGGGGTTTCAGGTTTTACACTAACGGTTTATATTTTATCGTTAGTTTTTTGGATTGATCATGCATAATATTTTTACTATGTGATTGTGATTTAGTTGTTGCTATGTAGTATTTCTCTGACATGGTGAATTTGTCTTGTGCATAAGAAGGTTGCTGATTTGTTCCTCGGTCGTTATTTGTTTACAAGTTAATTTTTTCGGAAATCCCTGGGAATTATCTCTTGAAACTGCGGAGTTACATGAGATTAATATCGGCAGGCGGCGTGTCCCTTCATTGAGACTGGAAATATGTATATTTAGACAAGAACTTGTGTTTGTTCATTCTACGATTGTAGATATATATGTTTTGAAAGTTTGTTTTAATTTTGTCGAATCACAAACTTCATTTATTAATATTGTAAAACAAACTCGGATGAACGCTTGCAAGCGATGATGGCAGTATCAGACTTGTGTTACTGTATCTCTCTGGTGTGTACGGAGATGACGGACAAGTCTAATCCTGGCATAGAATCAAATCTCACGTTTTTGGTACATGTAGGATCAGGATTTAGCAACTGTATGTTTATTCTGTCTTATCAGGCAGAACGTTTTAGTTCTGCCTCTGAGATGTGATGCTTCTCAATGATGTTAACATATTTCCTGATATTGCTACGTAACATTGGGCGATTCTGAGTAACAGACGCACAGGATGTGGAGACAATGTTGAGGATCTTCAGAGACACTTTGAGAGTCAATGAAGTGTTTCTTCTGTCAACCGACCAGTACGTTTTCTCTTATGGAGCTCACCATGCAAGAGTTGTTTTTGGATTGGACGTGTTTATTAGGCATGCGCACGCATGCGGTCCATCTCAGTTGGCCCTACTTCTGCATTGTTTGCAGGCTTGGGATATTGGCTCTAGTAAAGTCTTCAATATCACGTACTTTATCTTGTGATGTCTGAGGATACAGTACGCGTGGAAGTGATTGAAACCCTGGCCTGTCTGCTGTAACACTGTCCAAGTCTCACGAGCGTATTACACGGTAGTGAGCACAATGACGGGATAAACTTTGAATTTTGTGGTGAGGTTAATGTCCTTGCATTCCCGAACAATGTGACACACTCTGCCAGACGCAAGTCAACTTTAGAGATGTTGCTGCTGATTTTGGCATCAATATTATAAGCTGGGAGAGTAAGTACTACCGAGATAAGTGAATCTATGGACTAGTGGGAGATAGTTGTTATTGACCTGGATAACTGGGACATGGTATTGTTTACTGATAGTGGTTTACAACTTTACCTCCTTTTTCTTGGTGTTGATTCTCTTATTTCCCTTTCAAAGTTATTTTTTTTTTCAATCCATATTCTTTTTTGTGTTTCTTTAATGAACATTGCTGTGATGAAGTGTGATGTGGCTCTGCTTTGATGATTTATGTCCCTATCATATTACATGCTTCAGCAAGTTCTGTGTGTAATTTTTAGAGTGTGTTGGTCCAATAGATTACAAAATTATTCGTCGATCCTCTTTTTATTCATTAATTTGCTGTCTTCAACATCCATTTATTAAACTCCCTGACAATTGATTAGGTATCTCTACCTGTTACTTGAATGTCTCTTGTGAGTAGGCTTGCTCTATGTTTATAGATGTGGCCGTTTGCTTTCTTGTAATTCAATATCGGCTTAGTTGGTAGTGTAATTCTTGTTTTGTTCACTTGGATATGACTGTACAATGACCGCTGCCATCACGTTGTTTACTTATTGCTATTTCCACTATTCCAGTCAGTTATATGGTGCCGACTGACAGGTCTGCATTGGAGGTGTTATGCCATTTTCTTCTCTAGAAAAGTTGTAGTTCTGTAGGATTATTGAAGATGGATTAGGTTATTAGCATATTGCCAAATTTTTATCTCTTCTCCCCTTTATTCGAAATTATTGTATCCCCTGCTTTGGGAGTAGCTAGTAAAGTCTCCCACAGCTAGGAAATGCTTGTCGGAGATGGTAATACTAGTTAATATAATGGACTGTCATTTCGGCAGTAGAAGATTAGTATTTGGAGCTCAAGGGTGTTTTTCTCTATATGAATTATATAGTATTCATCACATCCCTTGTGTTTTTGTTTTGTGGCGGTATGTTATTCTTGACTAGTGTTAGTATGCCACCTTTCTCCGATCTTTCCTGTTCTGATACTTGGTACCCAATTATATTGTAAGTTATTTTTCATTGAGGCGGGTTTCCTGTATATATCTAATACTAATTTACTAATGCTCTTTCTGGTTCAAGATGTTTTCTAGTTGTTCTTTTTTGTGCGTTATCTCCCTCTGCATTATAGTGCAGGATGTTTAGATGTATTGTCGTCCTGTTTGGTTGGCCAGTCTCTTTTCTGTTCTGCCTACTGTCTTTCCAGAATATACTGGATGGATCTCCAGTAATTAGATGTGGAATCTGTCGAGAATCAGAACCAGCACTATGACGATTTTTAAAATTTGTATTGTGAAGATATGATGTCTAGTGGTTGCATGATACTATGGTTGCTGGTGTCCCTCTCGGCCTCGTATCTACGACTAGCACATGTGATTGATAGTGCAGGATTGTGGTCCTGCTCGATGTAGGGGATATTCCGAAAAATCTTTGTTTCCAAACTCTGGTTTGCTAGACTAAGTCCCGTCTCCACTTCAAGAAGTTGGTCTCGATGGGGAGTTAGATCTTGATTCCTATCATTAGCATTGCACAATCTTGATTTTTGTATCTTGTACGCATTGAATGGACACAAAGAGGGTACATACAAAGTCACTATGCACATAGTTGTTGTTCGTCCATCGAAGTCGACGATGACCATTCAGCTCAACTGGGATGATGATGAAGATAACAATGTCTGCGGTGTACCCGCATTTACGTGCCCGGACTTGTCTACCACATTCTGAACATGTGTGGGAGGAGTCTGGGATATTGCGCAGCTCTTTCTTCTAGTGCGTTTTTATTGCCCAGCTATTTATCTGGCTTGATTCATCTATTTACCTTGATAGTAACACGTATTACGTGTATTTAGTGCGAATCTGTATGATGTAACTAACTACACAGCGAATTTATATACACCATATATAGAATATTGAGTCAAGCGTGTTGCGTCACTTGACTAACTATATACTAATACTTCACATGTCATAGTTCGACCAGGACCTCCCATTATCGTTGATGGTCACAGATCTAGTATAATCAAATTGCACAAACGTTCTCTGTTGAAAGCAGCGTTTCTCACCATAAAAGATACATTGTTATATTAACAATTTCATTTTCTCATTTTTGCTAGTTCAGTGTTTTAGAAATATTGAATGTCTCATTATCGCATATTTGGCCATTTAGAGCTCAACTGAAGTATCCTACTGCTCCTGTGGGTCGAGATTGTCTACTTTAAGAATTCCTTACCTAAATGAATGAAATCAAATATCATTCTGTCTCCGACAGGACACACGGATGCTGTTCGAGTTTTACTTCAAGACTTTAAAGGAATTCGTATTGATCAACCAAACCGATTAGGCATGACTGCTTTGATGAAGGCTGCAATACAAGGAAGATCTGACTGTGCACGGTTATTACTCTATGCAGGTATTAGATAAATACAGAGATATGTAAATAAGCAAACTTATTTAAGCTAAAGCGAAAAACAAAGCTAGAGAAACCAACGTATCAACCAATAAGTATTCTTGGTGACACAATACATCAAGAAAGGTTATAGTGATAAAGATGTAGCAGTTATCACAGCCTTTCGATACTTCTGTCTATTTTGAGACAGTCTTCCTGATTCTCTTATTGTCATGTTCATGTGATCTTTGATGTCTTGCGTCAATAATCTTCTTGGTCTGCCTCTTCTACGTCAAATAATAATGGAAATCTAAGCTTACTAATGTTACAGTTGAGCTGCAAAACAGATGCAGCATCACAGACTGAGACTGTTTTAACAGCCAAAAACTAGTCAGGAAGCCGCTCCTTATAAGTGGCAATTCTCTGAAAAGCACATTTATCGAATTGTATATCAGGTGACTAATGCATACAACATGCACATAACATACATGCATATATATATATTTATATATATATACATCAATTATATTGATCAATCATATCAAACATTAGAGGCAGACAGTCAATGTTTCTAGGGCATGTGCTGAGAAGAACACAGCTTGAACATTTAATAACCACTGGAAAGATCAAAGGGAGAAGAGATAAAGGTCAACAAAGAGAAAAGTTACTAGATGGGCTTGTATTGTGGCACGGTAGAAGCTCACCATCCGAGCTTATTGACAACACAAGAGACAGAGAGTAGCGGAGAAACATGATTGTCACTACGCCAGTCGGCATGGCACTTGACTGATTGATTGATTGATTGATTGATATATATTCCCACATGCACACACAAGCACATATGCATACATACATAAATACGTCTAATACTGAAAGTTAAAGGTAGCAGACTTAAGAAAGGAAAGTCGTGGATGGGACGTGGTTAGGATGTCATACAGAGTGTGTGTAGATTGCGCGATGTAGCAGCGTGTGCGGAATGGATAGGTATACCCACAGATTTCGAAACTTGTTTGAGAGTAGTAATAACACTTCGCACGGAATGCACTGAATAGTGTTTCACGACTGTGGAGCAAGAGGTGAAGGCTTTGGTCAGTGATAATGTCAAATAGGGAAAATTATTACATACACTGATGTATATGTCGATATGTGATTAGATATGTTCGTTTTGCTTGGGCATTCACAGCTCAGTGAGCAGGTAAAAAATCATAAAGGAGAGTGGGGCTGTGAGTAGCATGACCATGGAGAATATGGCAGTAATCAGGGTATTTGAGTGGGTAGACACACGGATGGTAGTGTCACATCTTGAGTGACTCTATGACTATGATTAGGAAGGTACACGTGGCTCTCGTTCGCGAACAGTGGATTGAGGCCATGAGAAAGGCCAGTTTGAAAGTAGCTACATTTAATTACGTGCCGGGACATGTGGGTTTTCGAGGCAAATGAAAGAGCAGATCAATTGGTGTCATGAGCGATTGTGGCACAGGGCGATGAGGCAATAGATCGATCTGACGTATTGAACGCCATAAGAGATATACCACACTAGAGTGAAACTATTGTGGAAGATGATTCCTTTTCAATGGCCAGAATTAAAGATCAGGGTTTGAAATGCGGTGTTGCTAAAAGTGAACATTTTGGAGGGCGTAGAAGAATGATGGTCAACCAACAGAGAACCGGTACTGTCAGCAGGGCTGTTTGACCAGTTTTCTTTTGTATTTATTTCTCTCAGGATGGCTAAATTGTAGATATTTTTGGTCCATGGTATTCTGAGGATTTTTTTGTAATATTTTTTTTCAGAGAAGTTACATTATTTTTCACATTTTTTGTGATTGTTCAGGATTCACGCCCATATATTTCTACTGTGAATATGCAAGCTCTTAAGAATGTTAGTTTTATTGTTTTGCAGCAGCTCATCCATATGTTTTTCATTTATATCAGCTTCTTTGACGCGATAACCAACCTGCTTCTAGCTTCTTCATAGCAATCACCGTTACTATTGATAAGATAACCAAGTTGTTCAAAACTGTTGACTTTTTTCTAAATCGCTGTTGTTGATACTGATTGAGAAATTTCTAGTAGTTGTGTTGTTTGTATAATATTGGTCTTGTTTTCATTCAGAAATAGGTTTTTTAATTTCAATATGCTCTTTAATGGAGTGTATGAGTTGCTCGAGACCTGCTTGACTGTGTGTCAATCAATAGTGTCTATTCTTTATTGTCTATTGTCTTTCCCCAGGTGGTTGTTATCCACTCTTGTCGCTAAGAGTATGGGTGATTGGATCTTCGCCTGTGCTATGACCGTATATGTTCAGCATATCCCGGACATTTCTATCCATCATTTTCATGATCTTCGTCTGGCTTTGTACCCTGATCTAATTTTGTTTTATGCCTGTACGGGCAACTTGTCGTGATGCATTCTCATAATGTGGCCAAACCACTTCACCTGCTGCCTTTCTATGTATTCTGTGCAAGGTGATATGCCTATTATTTCCCTGATATCTTCATTTCGTAATATATCGAGCCTAGTGATCCCTGCAGCGTTCCTCAAGCATTCCATCTCACATGTAAAAATCTTCTTTCTGTAATGTGAAGAAGAGAGAGACCAAGTTTAGCACTGTTAACACAGCGTTGGTATGAATATACTGTAAATCATTTGTCTTTTGTAATATTGTATCATCCGGACATCTTAGTTCTGGAATCTCGTGGCTTCCAATGCTGAATGGATTAAAGTTATTTCTCTTTTGGTCATTTCTTACATTCCTCAATATGTTCTCTGCATTAAATGTTGAAGAGATACGTCGCTCACAATCATATAGTATAATAGAAAGCACAAGTGACACAATTTTTCATCAGTTCTAATGACTGTTGGCAGTAAAATAATGCTCGGAGCCTCACGTGAACCTCATTCAACCATTTCATCTAGAACAATGTGTTATCTCTCTGTTTTTTTTCTCTCTTTCTCTCTCTTCGCTTCTCTCTACTGGTGCCTGGTTAGCTAATTCCATAAGTTCTTTATCGGCGGGTCTATAATGCCATTTTCAATCTTATTTTATACGCGAGCACCCAATTATGAAACTCTAGTTGTGACATTTCCTTTATTAATATTCACGTTTCAGAACCGTATAAAACAAATTTAACGTTCAAATTAAACATTCATAGATTTGTATTTGATTTAATTTCCATTAATTTCCATACATTGTCCAATACACTAAAGCAGGCATTTGCAAAATGTGCCGTAATTATCGTCAATCATGTCCCCTTGTTCCAGTAGGTATTAACGGGAAATGCACAGTAATAAGTTATACAGTTTTTTTAAAAACACAGAAAAATTAGCAACCTAAAAGTATGATTAACATTTTACTAGACCGAATCGACGTTTTGACCAAAAAGGCATTGTGACGATTAAAAATCAGTACAAACCAAAAAAATAAATTAAAAATGGACTTGACGTCGATTGAGTCTAGTCTTTAACTATTAATTATGTGGTGTGACTGTGGCTATGTCATTAGCAATACCTACAGCTACGAAAATGTCAAGCATGCTACAATGTGGTTAGTTTTTATATTGGTGTTCAGCGGTGGTGTAGCGTGAATTTTTCATTTACTTTCCCTGGATAATATTAAAAAAAATTAGTATGACCATTGTCCTGTTACAAGGGAGAACCAGTGGGAGTTTGAGAACAAAAGATACATGTACATATATTTGTTTAATTATACATTTTTCCCGTCATTCTGATTGTGAACTGTAAAATGTATTGAATATTGTTTCGTTATACATATTGGTAAATAGTTTTACTGCAATTCACCCAATTATTGCTTGTTCCATATTAGTGTACACTTTTTAACTGTCCTACAGTGTACATGCGGTAGCCACGACAGTCCCGCTTAACTCACAGTTCCCCGATACTTTCGTGTCGCAATCCCATTTTATAGAAGCCAAGTTACCCGAGACATCAATACATTTTTACAAAGGCTTTTAATATAGTAAAAGCAGAACGGTTCTGTGGCGGTAATAGTACAGGGCGAGTCTCGGACAGCCGAGTTACAATGTGCAGACCCCTCCTAGACAAATGTACATTGGAACCGTTAAGAAAGTATCGGTAACCTACTGAACATATTTATATTGCCTAGATTACCACATCCAAACAAATTTATGTACAAGAAAACAATATCGAAAGCATATATTCAGTATAATAAAATAATTATTTTGAAAATTTAAAGAAACCGAATCAAATGAAATTTATTTTACAAGCTATATTTTTTTTAAATTTTGTTTTATCAACCAGTGACGCCACAGAAAAAAACATCTCGACCCCATTTGTGATCGTGACCCATTGGTTGGGAATCCTTACTATAAATTTTATAGATGTATTAATTACATAAATATCCAGCTTTTGCTATTACGCTGCCTTTCTATGAAGCACAAACACATAGACTGTCTAAATCACAAGACAGATGTGTTGTTAGTTTCTTGGAAGCAATCCCTCCTCTCTCCACACAGCATGCACCACTAAAGTGAAACAATCTGCTTCTATTGACGGGACACGCAAGGGGAGCAATGAACATCAACGCTCTAACGCATTATGTATGCCTCTAGATGGGACTTAGTTGGTTTGAGGGTTGAGAGTGGAGTGGATTTTATTGTAAGTTAACTACCCGCATGCTATGCTAAAGTTGGATACTTCGGACCGAACAGCATGATATCATATCGGCGTTGTAACCTATAATGCAGTACATTCTATTTTGCGTGCTAAATTTCGCACACCTATAGAAACTTGTGAACTATTCAGTAGAAGAGTTCGACATGTCAACGGTTCAAAACTAAATAAGCTCACCAATTATAATATATAGGAAGCCCTGATAACGTTGCAGAGAAAAAAATACAGCACAGACACGAAATAGAATAGGAGATATAAAACAGTATTTCAACAAATAAAACCAGTCATCTATATATATCGACTGTTCGATTTATCAATGAACGTGAGGAAAAGAGCCCCTCAGTGTTCAATTGAGCCATTGTGTCATATCTAAGCGAATAATAAGCCAACAAATGAAACTAGAGATCACAGAAATGCAGTTATACAGAATTTTGCTGAGAATCACATGATCAGCTAGAACAAAAATAAAAAAAAGGTACTGAGATAGCTTCACATACGAAAACATTCTCATTAATAGAAAACAGTTCCTCATTTATTCATGAGAATAGAGGTTTGAAATACAATATAGTAATTAGAAACAACAGAAGAAAATAAGACACAAAGATAGTACATACTGAATAGTTTGACATTATTGCATGCTATACAGTCGAAAAAACAAAAGCTGTACAGACGCGATCTTCGCCCTCAAACAACTATCAGGAAGAGCGACGGAACACAAAAAAGACTTAACCTTTTTAAGAGAATGTACATCGACAGCCAATTCGCAGTACAGGGACATGAGACTACTTCCAAATTCAGACGGTGGTAAGACAGGGATGTGACTTAAATATGTGTCTCCCCCTGCTATTTATAACATATATAAACCACATATGTAAAGAAACGAAGACAACAGAAGCAGAAAACCCGAATGACAGCTTTTGCAAACGATCAGGCGATAGTAGCAACATCAGAAGAACAACTACAAATACAAATAGACAGACTACACCAAACAAGTAAAGCCTTTAATATGAAAATAAATACAGAAAAGACATAAGGAATGAACATATGAAGAAGAGGAAGAAGAGGAAGAACCGTAAATATTTATATTGAAAACCAAAGACTTAACAAGTGACGGAGTTTACTTACCTAGGAAGCAATATAACAGCTGAAGGGAGGAGTAGTAAAGAAATATACATCCGATGCAGTAAAGCATATCAAACGCTAGGACAGATGACACCAATGCTCAAAGACAATATGTAGGTTAAAACACCAAAATGACATTGTTCAAGACGATTATTGCACCAACGCTATGCTACCAATGTCAAACGTGGACGTCGACAGCGCAAGACAAAAGTAAACTCGTGAGAACCGAAATGACATATTTGCACAGAATCTTAGGAATACCGCTAAGAGACTAACTAAAGAACAATGACATTAGGAAACAGAACATCGATACTATAGTGCGTTCATAAATAGTTGAGCGTACCAACCAACCAAACCATTCAAACTGAATGATGTTCAGAAAATTGCATATATTATGCTCTCCGCCATTGACAAAGAATTATGGATAAAATGTGAGGACCATAAATTGAAAGTAGAAGACGAATATTAGCCGAGGGATGGTTTACGGTTCATTAAACCAACTACATGTATCGATCTTTACGATTCATCGTATTATGAATATAACAATAAGAAGAACTCTAAACAAGGACATGGGAAAAACGAGAAAAAGTTAGATTTTGATAAAATCAATATTATAGTGAACATATGAAAACAACACAGCCGATGTGACATATCTATCAATGTAAAGACATATGTGATATTAATATTTAATATAATATCCTAGCCTTGCTGGACAACAAGACCATACTGACAATCGTTAAACCTAGTAAGCTGTTGTGATTTTATCATTTGCTCAGTGAGGAAGTTCTCTCTAAAACATTCATGCAGAGCAAACTAAAAGATGTTAGAATAAGAGATGAAAAACAAAAGGCCTATACTGATAAGAGTAATTGCTGGATACTTATCCGCATTGTAGAATGAACTCAGAAAATGTTGTAATATAAGATTTTAGAATACCAACTTAGAATGTTAACACTAGGACAAAGATGATTATGACTACGGTATGTACAATGTATGTTTACGTTTATTTTAAATTGATGAGATTGTAAACAATAATACAATTATCTAAAAGCTTAACTGGTAAATTTATATCTCGCTAAATATAATCTCAATGCAACGAAAGAAAAATATTCCATTTGGAATACTTCATTTTTACCCATGCAGCAACAAATGAACTTACCAGCAATTACTGTAAAATTCTTTTCAACATAAAATAAAATAATTACTACCTTAAAAATGACATTCGTAGCAACTGCTGCGATAAATCCGTTCAATCTAGAAAATAATTAATAATAAATATGTAACGTGGATATGAAATAATGCTTTCATGCAAAATATGAATCCCATACGCTCAGTAATTACTGAGAAAATAGACAATATCGGTGCTCAACTATTGATGAACGTACTATAGAACACATTAAGAGACAGTAGATCAAATGGTTTTCACACGCGAGCAGACAACCATCGGACAGTGTTCCCCAACAAGTGATGCTACACAGATACAACGGCCATAGACCTAGGTGTAGTCCACGAAAGCGTTGGACCCGCGAAATAAGGGTGCCAATTAGTAACTATACATATATAGTGCATGCGAAGGCCATCTCCAGAGAACTCTTCTACTCCTGACGCCGCAAAGCAAAAAGAAATCAGCGTATAGATAGTTATATAGATACAGTGGGCTATATAGCTGTTTGCAGTACCATGGTTAAAATGTTGTCGGCATTAGTAATTGGGCCCGGCACGACACATGATGATGAGATTTAGAATAATTATATATTCTCAATTGTAATAAGATTCATAAATGATCTATGGCTTCAATATATTGATTATATATTCTTTACCATCAATATAATTTTACAATGTCCTCTATCTTCAGTAACTGTATTATATATTTATATTACAGAAATATATAGGAACTAATCGATGAGAACTATTTCTCGATGCCTTTCTCCTTATAGCAAAACCTATTAATTTTCCGTTCCAGTCTGAAATAGTGAACACAAAATGTCAAACACAAAACCTAAAACACTTGGAAATTGTATTCCCGTGTGGCCTCTGGTTGGTGGCTGATACTTGAATTTCCCCCTATCTAATTTATTTGACCATTCTTTTGGGGCTTTCTTAAAAATGTTCCTGGATGTTTAGATTAAGAAGAAACAACTAGCATATATGTTACTCAATCCTTTAGGATTTTCTGTAATTGACAGCAGAGAGTCAATTTACTTCTCTCCAATGCTTTACACTTGATTCACTTATCACGGGAAGAGTTAAACTTAATAAAAAAATTATAAATATACCGTACTATTTACATTTACGAAACTTGAAACCAATATTCCCGTTTTCAAATGTTTAAATTTATATTTAAACTTATTAAGGTGAATAAAATCATTTCCTACATTTATTACAGTAGCGTACTATATTTTCGTGTATGACGAAAGATATTCATACTACGAAAAACTTACGAAATGGAAATTAACATTGACATCTATGAAAGTATACATGTTCTAGTGACTTAGTTCATTAAATACATAAAGAGAAACGGCGTGAAGTTGGTTGAGAAATCTTCTTCATACTTCACTGTCACATTGAGCATGAGGATGGAGATAGAGGGAGTTACATCAGCACTTAATTGGTTGATAACTGATACACCAACACACTATGTAATTCTCACAGACTCTCAAAGCATGCTGCACAAGATAGAAACGTACATGCTGAGAAAAGAATGGTAGGACTTATTGAACAACTCAATTGTCCAAAGCATTACATGAATATACTGCCCTGGCATGCTTGGGTCAGAGGAAACGAGAGAGCCGACTTATTGGCAGGCAATGCGATGATAGACGGCACAATGCTGAGAAGAGATAAAGCAGACGTGATCAAGGCAGTAATACATTAGTTTCAAGATGAAGATGATGTCAATGAGGCTGAGAACGTAAACATACAGGCAGAGAATGTTAGAAATGGGTGTATCTAAAGTAGAGGGAAGGGAAAGTAAATATTTTGGAAGGCCCCAAAGATCACGCAATCAACACCTGACCGAGACTCTGAGTCAACATACATTGAGATGGCTGCTGAAACGGAGAGCGGAACACTTATGGGAATGCCCCACGTGCTGTGAAGCTAGGTTCTAGTCAAGAATCAAGTTCACTAAATAAATCTATGAAAGTATAAATGTTCTAGCGACTTAGTTCACTAAATACATCTATGAACGTACACATGTTCTGGCGACTTAGTTCACTAAATACATGTATGAACCTACACATTTTCTAGCGACTTAGTTAATTCAATTTTACTTATAAAGTAATAAAGTACTTTGACACATTTTTGACAATGTTTATCTTCTCAACAACTGTCAAAAATCCCCCATCTCGCTTAAATATGTCAAATAATCCCTCTCCAATAACATTTGTAGTTTTAAAAACATAGCTCAATAGCTGCATGGTTTTTATTTCTGAATTTTCGAAAACAAATTCACATTCAAGCAACGTATATAGTAGTCTATAGGGGAAAAAAAGATATATTGTAATCGTCAACTTGTCCAATGTGGTTCGCTCTTGTCAACAACTGTCAAACGATTTTAGACCTCTCTCTCCCTAATTATTGACGTAATTTATAGACTTAATAGCCCTTTATTTCCCTATATGGTTAAGACGTTAGAAAACATACCTTCCTAAGTGACTCATGTGACTTTTTTCGTGTTTTCAATGCTCACTGTGTACACTTTGTGTTGACATCCGATTCAATGGTCACTCTATGTACACTTTGTGTTGACAGCCGATTCAATGGTCACTCTGTGTACACATTGTGTTGACAGCCGATGCACATTAGAAGAAAAATCAAATGAGTAACCTTAGAAAGTTGTTTTATAATGAGCTTACGGGGTTTTTATTGATGGTTTTAACGACTATAAATATTGAAATTATTCGACATCTGCCACTGAAAATTAAATCTTTCGGAGTAATGGTGACAAGATTATCTCAACCACGATCTCCATTATTTTTTTATGGCCAAATCAGCTCTATACAACCAAATTTGACTCACATCCGCAGTGGAAATAAACGTACCTTACCACAATGCTACAAAATAAATGGCTTGCAGTCACATAAACTATGTGGTCACAAGTGAACACGGTTGCTTCTGCCAAATGGTTGTAGGCTTTCCTGTGGTTGGATATGTGCATACATAATTTTTAGCATGTTTTCTGCATACACATATAGATTAGTTCTGAGTAGGCGACTCACCAAAACACAACATACTGCTGAGAGCATGTGGCTCCTGGCACGTAGACGATCCAGCGGTCCATTGGCTCATGCCCTTTGACCCAATGCAAGTGTGTGATGTATGCATGTGTTTGTGAGCTGTTGGTTTGTTCTATTTATCTAATCTTGAACAGAGAATTTAGACTCCTCAGTTTGTAATACAGCTCTAGTAAACTCCAAACGCACATAGGAAGACACAAGAGCTTTGTTCCTAATAATTTCTGTGTATCTAATGGAACAAAACGAAACTAGTAATACACATGGCTCACAAAAGCTTTAACTGGAATTTAATGATATATATATATATATTCATCATGTTTGCATCGTGCTCCTAGCACTGTGTATAACAACTGTGTATGCTTCCATCGGTTTTTTGCACGAGAAAATATCAACGTTAGTGCACTAATCCGTAGCACTGGCGTGAATTCCTGTGTGTTGTCTTTTCTTGTTGCAATTTCAAAATGGATATTTCCAGAATTACATTTCTTGGTCGGGCACAATGTTTTTTTCAGCAAATTTTATTGATTTCTGAATTGCTAAGGTTTGTTACTGTCGGTCGTCGCGACACTGCTGTTGGTTAGATAGTAAAATAGTTCCAAAACATGGGAACTGAGTCGTGGTTTTCCGCGCATCATAAATCAGATGGTTCTTAGACAATAATAAGACTGCAGAATAACTTTAAGCTGTAAGTTGCTTACTCAAAACACATGGTGGTTCAGTTTTTATAGAGACACAACACATGACAGTTTAGCTTTATGGAGATACAACACATTGTAGTTCAGTTTTATGAAGATAAAACACATGGTGGTTCAGTTTTATGAAGACACAACACTTGGTAGTTCAGTTTTATGAAGACAAAACACTTGGTCGTTCAGTTTTATCGAGACACACCACATGGTAGTTGAGTTTTATGGAGGCACAACACATGGTAGTTTAGTTTTACGGAGACACAACACATGGTAGTTTAGTTTTATGGAGGTACAACACATGGTAGTTTAGTTTTACGGAGACACAACACATGGTAGTTTAGTTTTATGAAGACAAACTGATTAATAAGTAGACACATTATACAGATCAGAGTTTTGTGTGGCGCATGGCCGAGAGGTTAGAACGTTGGTCTCACATTAGTAAGTTCGATCCCCGGTAAGGACTGGGGTTTTTTTCTGTCGAAGGGTAAATTAAAAAACTCACCCTGTACATGACTTGGCGACAGCAAGAGTATGCGTTCTTTATCACAGAGCTACAAAATCCCCCCCCCCCCCCTGAATCCCTTAACGGGGAAAATGCAGTATTTGACTGTTGATAGATCTGTATCTTGTTGTTAGGTTGTTTTATGACTTATTTTGGTAACACTAACACCTATTTTTGTTCAACTTGATATTTGCCCTGTGTTATCCCAGCCACCCAGTTCTTTTTTAGGATTGTTACCCTACACTGGAACATTTATCCCTTGATACATCAGAGTTGTTTACAAGACAGATTATATCAACATTTTTGACTATAAAGTCTTTATGAATAAAAAAGTACAGGAGAGATACCAAACATTTAAAATAACAGTAATATCACAATCGGACATTTAACAATAACTACTGGGTTTTTCTATTGCTAAATGCCTGCAGTCTTGCTTGTTTGTGATATTACTATCATTTTCAATGATTATTCTTTGTCCCAGGAGAGCGACCTCCACTATTTTCTGCAGGTTGTAAATCTCTGATATAACAAAATTGAGTTAACGACTGCGGTTGACGGGATCGTACCTCAACATAAGAGGTATATTTTACTTAACCTGTATTTTTGTGTATGGATATCCCCTAGTCTAGACTAGAACTACGATATCTAAGATATGTATACCTTTTATCAGAACCAATTCTATCTGGAGACATTCAACTGGAGAATCAACTGCTACATCAAGATATGTATACCTGTTATCAGATCCAATTTTATCTTAACTCATTCAATTCGAGAATCAGCTTGTAAATATTCAATGCAGAGGTAGAAACATTGTTTTTGGTCGGAGTGCCAAATTGAGGATTGTTTGTCTGAGATGGGAACAAGCTAACCATATGAGAAATATGAGGCTATTCTTTAGTTATATGTAATTCTATTCCGGTAACTGTCTAAAACGTTTCTGACATTTAAAAACTTGTTGCGTTTGAAATTTAAGCTTTTGCAGCCTCCAAGTTAAAAAACAAGGTTAGTGGTACACAATGTTTACATAAGTCAATTTCGTTCTGAACACTGATCAATTAGCAAGAACAAATGTTTAATGCAATTATTTCCTCCTGATTACTATTTAAAATCGTATTATACAGTGTGGTACAGAACGTGAATTTCGATATTTTATTTTAGTTCCGAGGCGAGTGCATATAGTAATTTCTTCTTCTTCAGCAATTATGTATGGTCAGTTAAAATCAGTATGGAGAGCAAGTACAGATCGTTTTTGCGTCTGGACTTGGCATGTGTTTCCTACTGTGCTCACCTCAATATGGCAAACACTTTCTGACAGACAAGTTCATGGCCGTTGTGTCCGACACCGATTTTTAACTTCATTGACCACTTATTAATGAGATCAACATACTTGTAACCATACTGGACTGTCGTTGAAGAATTTCTATAGGTTTCAGCCCTTCACGGATCAGAATATTTATTATAGGATTCTGCTCCTTTTTGGTGCATGTCAATAGTGGCACGATTACTTTAAACTGTCAGTATGACGTCAAATTGTCACCAAAATGGCCCGTGCAGAACACTGTTGACATCCTTATCAATAATTTGGCAGGTAACAAGATTAGAAAGGTTACTATAATTTCTATCACTGCTTTAAGGTTGTCATTTGAAGCACAATTGTATATTAATGTACATTTCAGTAATAGTTTTAGCTGAACTAATTGATCAGCGATATACTATCTTGTATTGACTTATTTTCATATTTTCATATCTAGGTGCTGATCCAAAGTTGCGAGATCACGGAAGAAAACTTTGTGCAGAAGAATGGGCAGCGTATTGTGGCAGGAGAGAATGTGCTGACGCCATTGCAAAGTTCTCTAACACTAAAAGTTTTTACCTCAAGGCTATGGAAGCAGAGCGATCAAACCAGAGACTGGAGAGGTCCAATTCTCTTCCAGATCTGGCTAAAGATGGCAGTACTATATCTAAACCTCAACACAAGAGGGCGTCATTGAGGAAGAAAATAAAAAATAAATTAACAGGGACGCCCAGCGAGGGAACGAGCAAGTTGACTCTCTCGCCCGGATCACGAAGCCCTTTCGCTGTTATTGCCCGGTGTGTGTCCACCCCTGTTCTGCCAGGGGCAATCAATCCTGGCGCAAGTTCCAACTCATCTCGTTCTGTTACTTCGGATAGTATACCACGTGTAGAGGTCACTATGCCACCGAGGGATGAAGACAATGGGGGTGTGGATGTGGGTTTGGGTACAGGTCGCTTAGGAAGATCAAGACGTCGACAAGCTCAAAATAGCGCAAGGGCAAACAAAGAAACAGAGATCCAGCACAGTGAGACCTTACCATCTATTACTAATAACACATCTCCAGCGATAACAGAGGAATATGTAACTGTCACGTGACAGTCTATGTTGACATTCCCTCGCCATCAACTGTCTTGTCTGTTGGTTCGTGAAAATTAGCAAATACCAAGGCAAGCAATGACGTTCAAGGCTAACAAATCAATGTCAATTTACCAATTATGCCTACCAATACATGTCAGGCCTGGATTCCTTTTGCAGAATGTACAGAATCTCACAATTCTGGTTGTGACATTTCATCTGGCTTTTTCCAACCACGTATGTTCTAGTCAGATCGATGACAGATGTTCGTTTGTGAATCGACTTTATAGCACTGTGACAGAACTGTAGGCGCTCAATCTTCACCAGCAGATATCAGTTGGTGTACATGCAGACGAATAATGTGGTTTAATGGTTACTTATTTACTGCTCCCCGCAGATGTTTAGTCTTAATTATACAACATTAAACACCGAATCATGTTTACAGTTGCATCATAAACCGCATCTCTACATCCAGAAATTTGGTGTTAAACAGCTTTCTCGTCCCAAGTTAGTTATTCCTCTAAGGTCAGAGACGGCACATAAGGCTGATGTCATAGCTTTCCATGTCTCTTCATGGTGCTACATCAGGATCCCAAGTATCTACAATTAAATATGAGGTGTAGTGAAGAAACAGACGAGACCATAGAAATACTAGACAGATCAATATTTTTCTTCACTCATCCGCACCGCTGAAGATAGAAAGGTTGGAAATATGTGTGCCGATGTATCCAACCTGGAACCCCAACGACCCTGACGAGTTCTTGGTTTATGAATGGATAATACAGTATAGAAACCGTTGATGAATATATGTCTATTCTAGCAATAGTTTCACGTGAGAATCTGGAAAGAAACACAGATAAAATATAACGAATATAGGTTTCTTTTTAGCTTTTGAAGCATGGACTAGGATATTAAAACAGCACTTGTAAACGGACACTAATGTCGAAGACGGATGTGTCGGGCCTTTAGTGCAAATAAAACTGCGACACAACGCATTTTCATTCTCTGGACTACATCCTGCTGGAAATCTAGTAGGGCCATTGTCCTGTTGTAAGACATATCCATCTTGAGTTTGAGAAAGAACGCTGAGAAGAAGAAGAAACGGACACTCAGATAGCAATTTTATAACTACAGATAAATAAGAGACTTTAGGCAGTAAAAGCAGATTTCAGTGTCCAGAAATTAGAGCAAAAGAGTGACAAAATGTGTTTATGTTATAAATTCTACTTCAAAATGGTTTGGAGATTTAGTTGAAGACAATATAAATATATAAGCATGACTAATGTTATCACGTATCACGTCAAGTGAATGCTGCCGATCCATTACTGTATTCAAACATTCCATACTTTTATATTAGTTGTCTTTAACGTGGATTATATGGCTCTCAGAGAGTCCGGCTACTTCGGGGCGCGGGGACACAGAGAAAACATTGAAAATTTGGGGAGGGGGCGGGGACAGACGCTCCAGTGGGTTAGGTACAGGAAGGTATTTATTTAAACGATAAACAAACAGGTAAATATTGATAAACCATAAAATGCTTGATGAATTGCATAGACAGTGAAGGACACTTTTAAGACACAGAAGAAGAACGATAGAAAAATTGTCTCAAACAGTGACACGAGCAAAACGAAATGTTGAGGAACACTACCTTAGATAATCGTTTAATTTCCCGGTCGTCGTGTTCTTTCATCAATATCTGTTATTCCAATTTTTATCTTGTTTTCCTTCTTTACCCTCGGTCTTTCCAATAAATGCTGTGGTTCTGACCACAATTTCTAAACTTGCAACAGAAAAACGTAACCATTTTCAACAAGTCATGCGCGCAGTTCCCTAATATAATTACACATTGTAGCTGATACAACTTTTGTTTCTGCGCTCGTTGTTGGCTGGCACGTTACAAAAGTCTAAGTAAAGTGATCAATGAACAGTCACATCAGCCAAGATGAGTGATGCGGTTTGGGATCTCTCCGCAGGACTATTATCGGCAAGATTTGATTTTCATTAGTGTTTTATGATCATATAAACAATGTGCTTACATTTATGTTTCATGTGAATTCTTATGTAAACGGATTATAAGACGTTGTAAGACTGCCATCAGATGACAGATTGGGACATGGATCTCAGGGAATAATGATTTCATCTGACATTATTCAATTATGTTCGCGAATCACATCTACGCCGTTTCTAAGTCAAAAGTCTATCGTACCTCACAATAAAAGGTAATACTGCGTGAAACGTAACAACAATAGTGCTAACGTAAAACACAGATTTGTTAAAGTTTCACTTAAACAAGACGGACTATCATTAAGTGGTTATGGGGCTTAAACACGAAAACAGAGTTTTGGAAAATATGAAAATGTCTTGTGTATTGTTATTTGTCTGTTTTCGTGTTTAAACCTCATAGCCCGTTAGTCCGTCTTGTTTATGTGAAACTTTCACAAACCTGTGTTTTACCTAAGTACTATTGTTCATACCTCAGAATAGTTTCTGCTATTGTTGGTCACACTGTTATATTAGCAAAACACGAGAGTACCTTCCTATTTGTTCAAGTCCTACAAAAATCTTCTATTCTACACCACGGTAACAAGCTGCCCTTCGTTTGTCTTCTCCTTACTAAATACGATCACTTAAAACTGTGTCTGTTCCCTCTTGTTAAGTTTTGTTATCTACACTAAACTGGCTACCTTGTGCAATGTTTCTGCTCTAGATTAAACTTACCATCTGATCTAATTTCCTCTTACTTCATCTTTTCGTCTGCTTCGCCATTGGCTCCTGAAAAATTTCAACATGAATGCCTTGATCTGATTCACTGATCTCAGATCCGTCAAAGTTCTCAGATAACTTTACGCAAGAACAAGGCATTTGTCCCTATAGGAATCTAACCATATCACACAATCACATGTGCTATTTTATGTCATTTCAGGCCAGATGCACTTATTAACAGTGAAGCTAGACCATATTATTTCTATACATCGTCAGCAAAATTATTGAAACACTGCTTTAGGCATGGCTGTTTCCAGGCACTAATAAACACAATCCTGCCACGACCAATTGTGCATCCAGACAGTTAAGAAATCAATGGCAAACTACTGACGTGATTATACTGCCTAGAAAATCACTACAGAAAAAAATTATGCTGGGTTGATTACTGATTACTACGTCCTGAATATGATATGTTACCAATAAAACTTGAGGAGCGCGGTAGCCTAGTTGATAGTGAGCTTGCTTACTATCACCGTGTTACAGCGTGCCAGGTTCGAAACCACGTACGGACAAATTAAATCCCGCTTGATACGACCACTCATCCAGTCGACTCATATGTAAATGAGTACCTGACGCGTGAGTTAGGGGAAGTAAATATAGCAAAGAAGGGAAGTGACCACTCCACCTAATATTTGTTGCGGTTTAGTCTTCATCCCCGACGGCAGATTGCTGCCATGTGACCTTACCTTTACTTTTATACCAGTGTCTACATGACTATTTTCGATGGATTCGCGTAAAATTTGTGATGTTATGATTGAAGCATATCACGTGTTCCTAGCACATCCATTTTGGATATGTCTTACACCTTACTATTCTCAAATATTTTTATTGGTGGACCTATTTTAGTATTGGGCTGTTCACTTTGATCTATCATTATGTGGGATTTTCTTTCTTACAACTAACATTCCTTTCAAATGCGTTATAAAGATATAGTTGTGCTCTTAAATTCTATCACGATGTTGATCAAGAAGCAATATAATGAAAAATTAACAACCCTACAAGAATCGATTGTTCGTGTAGAAGTTATCACAAAGCAATATAACGAAAACTTATTAGGCCTGCAATAATCGATTAATACTGTAGAAGTTATCGCGAATCAATATAATGAAAAATTATCAACCCAGCAATAATCGATTAACCTTGTTGAAATTATCACGAAGCAATATAATGAACGATTAACAACCCTCAAATTTGATTTTGTAGAAGATTGATATTGTAGATGTTATCACACAAAAATATAACTTTAGATAAACAACCTTGCAAAAATCGATGATCTTGTAGAAGTTATCACGAACTAAATATAATGAGATATTAACAACCATGCAATAATCGATTGATCTTGTAGAAGTTATCACGAAGAAATATAACAAATAATACACACCATTGCATAATCGATTAACCATTTGAAAAAATGTAAATAATTCAATTTTTACCAACTCTGCTCATACACCTCAATCACATTCTATTTAATAGAACATTCAGTGAAAGTATCACCAGTAGAGCACTTGCATGGTAGACTTCACTATGATTTGAAATCTTTTTTCCCATTTTATAAAATCTGGATTCTTAATTTCGGCAATGTGCTGTAAAGAAAATAACTACATTTTGTCGAGCACATAGCTACATTTTGTCGAGCATATAACTACGCTTTGCCTGATGTGCAAAGACGATAATAAACATACCTAAATATAAAAACTAAACATTCCCGCTAGAAGTCCAAAGTTATTGTCTTGATTTTTTAATAACATATTTCTGTTTAGTGTCTTCTTTTCTTTATCTTCATCGTTCTTTCTCAACTTCCTTTCTCAAACTCCTGCAAAGCAGCAGCTGCAGTATAGAAATGGAGTGTTTTGTGTCATGGTTTACAGCTTAGCTGTGACATAATGTAGCTATCGATCTGACACACTCAATTTCAGTATGGCTTCTGTATTACTTTGACCTTATATCAGATTATCATCATCAGGTCAGGACAGGATGTAGCTCTCATCACAGACTTTCGAAACTCCTGCCGATCTTGCGCATGTCTAATGTTACACCATTAGACCAAATGACTGGTGTAGTATAGTGATATGATCACGCCGTCATCACAGATCGCATATCATGATACAGCATTGCTACTTCTACAATCGTCATTTCCCAATGATGAATGTAATGCGCTTGCCATATGTTTGTAATACTGACATCATGTCTCCAAGTATGTTTCCATCCAGGTTGTCGTGACGCTTGATGTTTCTCAATGGCGCATGTGTCTACCATGTGTTTGTAATACTGGCATCATGTCTCCAAGTATGTTTATCTAGGTTGTCGTGAAGCTTGATGTTTGTCACTCATATGTCTGCCATGTGTTTGTAATACTGGCATCATGTCTCCAAGTGTGTATCTATCCAAGTTGTCGTGTCGGTTGATGTTTTTCAATGTCTACTGACTCTGAAACTCTTCTGAGTAAATAACAGAAGCTAAAAATAACTGAAAATAACATATGATAAACAGTGGTTGCATTGATAACGCAAAGGGAACCTACTCTTTATCACATAAACCAGAAGACATGCAGAGAAACACGTACAGGACATTGACGAATGAGCAAACACAGAACTACAAATCAATGCCAACAAATCAAGTTAAATGGGATTATGTAACAAATAAGCAGATCCCATAAATGTTAATGACAAAAATAATTGAAAATTTGCACAGTTTGATCTGTTTAGGCAGGAAAAAAGACACACAAAAATCAAGGAAATCCGGTATTATCAAAGCCAAAATGGCTTTCACCTAGATTCACCCAAAATGGAAATCTGTATTTTGCTCCATGCAAAAATGACTAACACAAATGTGCAGATATGGCTTGCTTCGTGTGTTCAAGATTCGACATTTTGCTATGTATGTTACTGGAATTGAAGACTGGACATGTTGCTATGTATGTTGTTATGTTCCTGGTATTGGACACTTAACACGTTGCTATGTTTTTTTGCTGGTATTGGAGACGAAACATATTGCTATGTATATTTCTGGTATTGGAGATTCGACATGTTAATATGTATCTTGTGTGTATGTGCCTACTGTAGACGGTAACAAACAAGTATGTTTCTGGTATTGGAGATTCGTAAAAGACTCGACTCCTTTGAAAACCAATGCCTACGTACCATTCTGAACGTTAAGTGGAGTGACTTTAAATCTAACACTACTATAATAGAGGAAAGCAAACAAACCTATATATCTTCCTTCATTAGATAAAGGCGTTGGACTTACATCGGCCATGTTCTCAGAATGAACAGCCTAAGAGTTCCCCAGCAGTCACTATATTGGGTGCCACCTGGAGTAAGAAGAAGAGGGAGACCTAGAGAAACTCTACGAAGAACCATTAATAGAGAAGGCAAGTCAATGAACCTAAACAACACGCAACAATTGAAAGACCTGGCAACACAAAGACAGAAATTGAAGGCTATGGTTTCTGCCCTATGCGCCGCCTATGGCCCTGGAGGAACATAACATAACATAACATTGGAGATTCGACATGTTAATATGTATGTTGTGTGTGTATATGCCTACTGTAGACGGTAACAAACAAGTGAACGATATAAGTGCCGTAGCTACGATTTTGATCATTTGGAGGAATATTCTTTGGCGGTGAAGGGAGGAGCATTGCCTTTCCCCAAGTATAAATTATTTTTAGCTTTTCGGCTATAATTTTAGGGGGAAATGACTAGTTCTTTTAGCTCTCCTGCTATAATTTTAGGGGAAGTCACTAGTTTTTTTAGATCTCCGGCTATAATTTTAGGGGAAATCACTATTTATTTTAGATCTCCGGCTATAATTTTAGGGGAAATCACTAGTTTGTCATATTAGCGTATCATAAGTGTGAATGTATTGAAGGGGGATTGATGATTTGCTCTATTTTTCTTGCGCTTGTGTACTCTGTATTCTTAATTATGATGCGTTTCCTAAGATGAGGAGGGAGGTCAGATCCCTTAAAACTTCCAACTCCATGTACGCGAGCTTTAATGCATTTCAAACTAGTCTAAGTGTATTAGAACAGAAGAAGAATAGAACAACTTAAAAATCAATAAGTTAAAATAGAACTTTCCTGACCATAATTTTTCAAGTTAAGAATGTCATAGATGCTTTCAGCTGTTGAAATAAAAGTAGTGTTACCATAACAATCGCTACAAGAAATCCGGTTAAGAGTTTTAAAGTTTACACCGGGACGGTAAAAATCATGACATTCTACAGTAAAGACCTTCAGACAGAATTAATTACGACGCCATTCGTTACGATTTTTTATTATTGCTGGGTTTCGGGTGGTCACTATTTACATATTTGGAATCGCATGCTAAAAGTAGTCAAGGCGACACCAAGTATATCAATAGTAACCAACCGGATCCCAACACGCGTCCCCGTCCGGTCACGCGATAATTCTAGATAACAGGTCTTATGGAGACGGTCGTGGTAAAATACATCCTGTATCCAGATTTCAACGCGAGCCCCCACAATTGTTTTACCATTCAGAGACCGCATTTTAACTATTTTACCACAGCCCACCATCACCAATAAATAGATAATGAAGCTTAGAAAAAAACCGGTAAAGACCGGTAAAGATCGGTAAAGACCGACACGATATGACATATTTTTTCATAAAATAGTCTTATAAGTTTGCTAAACATGTTATGTAATGGAACTATGCAAAATGAGAATGTGTGAAATATTTGTGAGAGAATCCAGTAAAGAACAAGGGAAAATGCACAAGGAGCATTGTCAACTCGCAAATAGAAATTGATTAAACATTTGTTCCAATCAAACGTTGCATTAGGAGCTAAGTTTTGTGATGGATAATTACTGGATATACAGATGGATACAATAGACCAGGGTTTCTCAACACTTGGGTCGTGGCACCCTGTATGAGCTTCTCCTTAGATTGTAAAATTATTTATGAGTTTATAGAATTTGCTTTAATTTGCTTCGTCTTATCCAATTTTGTTTACATGGTCCAGGCCTTGTGAAATTTTTTGGACGAGATCTCACAAAGGTTGAGAAGCAATATACACTAGGCAATGTTAAGCATTTTGCCAAGAACTCATGGATGTAGAAATATCTAACAATTATACAGATCTTACTACGATAAACGTTATAGAGAATGGTAGATGTCAAAGAACTGATAGAGAAGAGAATATTGCAACTTATTGAACAACTCAGTTGTCCAGGGCATTACATGGATATGCAGTGCACTGCCCTGGTCATGCTGGGGTCAAAGGAAACGAAAGAGTCGACTTATTGGCAGGCAATGCGGCGATTGACGGCACATTGCTGAGAAGAGATAAAGCAGACTTAAAGGCAGTAATAAATTCATTTCAAGATGAAGATGATGTCAGTGAGGCTGAGAACGTACACATACAGAGAATGTCAGAATTGGGAGTATCTAGAGGCGAGGAAAGGAAACGTAATTTTTTTTGTATAAAGTCCTAAAGATCACACAGTCAACACCTGACTGGAACTCTGAGTCTACATACAATGTCATAGCTGCTGGAACGGAGGGCGGACCACTTATGGTAATGCTCCACGTGCTGTGAATCCAATTTCTAATTAAGTATCAAGAAGATTCAAGAACTGATAGAGAAGATTTTCATCATAGCTGATTTTTCCATAGATTTTCCACTACCACATAGCAGATTTTCCACTACCAGTTTTAGTACATACATCTGACTGTAGTGGAAATCGTTTCCTCTATATATATACATTTTATTAATATTGTTATTCTCAATCTAAATTCACAATTTTTAACGCCAATTTACTGCATTCTTAACCTCACTTTACTGCATAATTAACACCACTTTACTGCATTATTAACACCACTTTACTGCATAATTAACACCACTTTACTGCATTATTAACGTCATGTTACTGCATTCTTCACATCACTTTAATGCATTCTTAAACCCAAACCCACGTTAAGGTGTCAGTGGAGATGGTAAATGGGTGTTTTTGAGAAAATATAACATATATTTTAGGTTGAGAAAATAGAACAAATGTTTTAGGTGGAGAAAACAACATATGTTTTAGGTCGAGAAAACAGAACATATGTTTTAAGTTTAGAAAACATAAGTTTTAGGTGTAGAAAACAGAACATATGTATAGGTGGAGAAAACATAACATATGTTTTAGGTGGAGAAACAAGGGAAAAATGACAATTCACACTCCAACTCTCTATTTAAACGTTTGTTCAACCCCCAAATGTTTTAAGCGTTTTAAAAGTAATTATCAACCCCCAACCCCAAATTAAATATATACTTTTAAAGCATAGTATCCTCCCTTCTTCCCCCCCCCCGTTTACCAATGACATATTTACGACCCTGACACTCTCGTTAGTGTTTATATATCTCATGCTCCTGAAATAGTAAAGTGCAGAATCCCCTCAGTGTGTGTGTATATGTAATGTCCTCGACAGTACATCGTGAGATATAGCGTAATCTATATCAATTGTCTGCTGTAGAAATACATGTCCACCATAATCAACTGAGGAAAAAACGTTCAAAGCACATTTAACTGAACAGAATATAAATAAATCAATAAGAATATACAAAAACACTAAATAGTAGCAAATAATAATAACAATAGCAACAATAAAAAATAATAATGTACAGTAGCAATAACCATAACCAAAACAATAACACAATAAAAAGGAACAACAAATAAATAACAAAAAGCAATATCAATAGACCGTAGCAAGAACCAATTTAAAAACCAGTAATAATAGTAAGGAAAGTAAGCATTGCACTGAAATAGAATTGAACATCTATCAAGGACTACCTGGCATTAATACTAGGGGTAATTAAGAGATAAAAGGTCCTGTGCCGGGTGACAACCAGAAACTGGACATGGGTGGCTGGGGTAACACAGGGCAAATACAATCTCGTTGTTAGGTTGCTTTATTGACTTATTTTGGTAACAAGAACAGTTATTTCTGTTCATTGTGATCATTAATACCAGGCCGTAGATATAACTCAAGTATAGTGTGTGCAGGGAGATATGTTATCTTTAGAAAAGTTATCTCTTTTTTTGGTAGAATTTTGATTCTATTTTTCTGAGAAATGGTAACAGGGTGAGGGAGGTTGCATTATTTTTTTGATCGTTTATTAGTAGATCATGTTATATGTTATACTTTACAAAGGGAAAATGTTTGAACCCCTCAACCTCCTATTTCGTGTATCTACAATCTTGCTTAGTACTATTCACGTTCTGAGAGCTTGAGGATATCACAGTAAGTCTGTTATGGGCGAACCACAATGTTTTATTTGGTAAAGTTTGCACTTTTACGTACCAGTTTTCTCGTGACCGTTGAAATGTTTTTATCTGTTGAAAGTCTGCACTTTTACTGACCAGTGTTAACGTGACTGTTGAAATGTTTTTATCTGTTGAAAGTCTGCACTTTTACTGACCAGTGTTAACGTGACCGTTGAAATGTTTTATATATTTACTCACTGCGGGCGGTGTGTATGTTTCAGAGTTTAAGACTTGTATCTCACTGTTATCTTTTTTTTTTAAATGAGAAAAAAAAACCTGACAAGAGAGAAAAGGACGAAGCAAAAAGATTGAGAGAAGAAATGAGCTTTGATATAAGAAATGTTGATACTTTGAAAGGATCAGTGTACATACATAGAACATGTTTTAACCATGTTTTGGTAACAAATGCAGGGCACTCTATAGGCGACTGGTCGGCAGTAGAGTACCTGTTGTCTGAATTAATTAGGCCTTCATTCGTTCCTTTTCTTGATTATTCCCGTGTTTTCAATAATACTAGGAATCGCATACCAAAATAGACTACTCCAAGCATATAAATAGTAACCAATTAAAATCGTGACAATAATTAGAAACGTACCGAATAAAGGTATGTTTTCTTTTTTTTCAGTTAGGTCATATAGTACTGCCGATGGTCACATCCTATGGATGAAATGTAGGGTATAAAGAGAACACGGTACAGTCCTAGCAGATGTCATTACATGTTTACTTATTTCCCGTGTCTATATTTGTAAATTTCATGTTCATCATTTAATAATTGAAGCATGTATTTATTTATTTATTTAGGGTTGGGGTTAGGGTTAGTTATGTAAAAAAAAAACCAATTCTAACTCAAACCCTAAAATATTTAAATTATTAAATGATGAACATGAAATTTAAAAACATAGACAACTCGATTATGTGTTGACGTCTACTAGGACTTTACCGACAACACAACGGCATTCACACATTCATGAATCAGACGTATTTGGGGGGAATAATTTCATCCCATCTTTATGTGTAAATTATCAAAATTCGTATGGAATACCAGGTTTATGGTGTAAAATTTCGCTACAATTTATGTCCATACAATTAATTACTAGTGGTCTAATATAAAAACAATAGGAGAACAACTTATAATGTTCAAAAAAGAAACGCAACTTTATTTTAAACGTGTACCAAAATGTTATTTTACGGAATTAATGTTTCAAACTTGGCATGAAGAAACTTTTGAACTTGAACTAAACCAAACCCGTCTCCAGTTACACCCAGCGGTCCATTGACGATGCTGGTTCGCCAACTGCAATCGGTTCTGGCGATGCCGGTCCGTACTGAAAGCGTCCAATGATGATGTATCCATACATTGAATTATCCACTGTATTTAAATGAGGACTGTCAATATTTTATAGGCATTCAATAATATGACCAGAGAGTTTTGTGTTCAGTAAGTTTCACAGGATTCTCATGAACCTGTTTCGAGTTATTGTCAAAAATGTTGTTTTGATCTTGACCTCCTACATGACCTCACGAATAATGAGGTGAGTACAATTCAGGTAGTCACGAGAAATTAATGATCAGGTGGACACGGTTGATAGGTTGAATGATGACCAATCCTCGAATATCTTTTATAAAAGTAGCTCCTAAAAAAGTTCCGTCGCTTTTTTTAACATTATATATTTATCACCCTAATGTCAGCGATTAAATTGCATACATGTCATTTATGGAAACCCGTTTGAGACCTTTTCTGAGTTTTGCACATGAAATCCCTTCCAAGTGAAGGATGAAGAAATGAAGAGTTATTGTTTTCACTAATGATATATCACATATTTTTATTTGTTTTACTTTTAAGCACTTTGCCTGTTTATATATTTTTCTTCTTAACATGTTTCTTGATTCGTGTTCTAAAAATATTGAAATAAAATGTTCAACAACAGCAATTATGAGTTTATGAAAAGATGTCAGTCCCGGTTGTCACTTTATCTATCTGTTTTGAGCGTCACTATATATCTTAACCATGATAATCAGCAAAGACACAGAAGAACAGGAGGTAAACATAAACATACAGGGAGAGAAACTACAACAAGTAAAACAGTATCAATATCTTGGATACATAATCACAAATGATGGCAGATGTGAAACAGAAGTTAAAAGGAGAATAGGAATGGCTAAAAGTACCTTCAATGACATGAGGAAATTATTAATATCTAAACAAATTACAAACAAGTTAAAAATGAGAATGCTACATCTATTCCATATTAATGTATGGCTCAGAAACATGGACACTAAATAAACAATTAGAAGACAAAATTGATGCCTTTGAAATGTGGGTATATAGAAGAATAGGGAGAACATCATGGAAAGAGAAGAAAACAAATAAAGAGGTGCTAAAGACACTTAATATGAATAAAGAACTACTAAGAGAAATAAAGATCAGGCAAATAAAATACTTTGGACACATTAAAAGACATGACACCCTTTTGAAGACCTTACTTGAGGGTAAAGTCAAAGGGAGGCGAGCAAGAGTTAGGCAGAGATACAAGTGGGAGAGTAACATTACACGATGGACAGGTTACAGTCTAGCAGAGTGCACCACCAAGACAAGAGACAGGAGATGTTGGAGATACGTTGCAGCCAACCTTCGTTGCGGAGACGGCACTTGATGATGATGATGATGATATATCTGAACTGAGTGTTAGTTTAGTTTAACTATCTGTTTCGAGTGTCTGTTTATCTGTATGTCTGGAGTTTCAGTGTATATGCTCATCTGTCTGGAGTGTCTTTTTATCCGCCATTCTGTTAGAGAGTGCCAGTTTATAAGTCACTCTCTCTGAAGTGTCAATTTATATTTCTGTCTGTGTTGAGGGTCAGACTCATCAGTCTGGAATGAGGTAGCTCAGTTGCTGGTGAACTGACTTCCTTGTCGGGTGATTCAATGTTACATTTTTAAATCACCAACGGCTCCTAGGTTTCTAGATCCAGCCTAAGAAAATGGGTACCATATGGGAAAGTAAAGGCGGTGAGCTTGATGCTGACCACTTCATTCCTAGATATGACGCATAAATGAAAAATTTGAATCTGATTTTATGTGTCACAATACGCCAATAGTGTGAAAAGGGTAACAATATACCTTTTTCTGTCTGGAAAGTCAGTTTATAAGTCAGTATGTCTTAAATATCAGTTTATAAGTCAGTATGTATTAAATAGTTGTGTAATGGTTTACAGCAGTGCTGCGATATCTGCGCCTTTCACTCTGACACATCCGACTTCAGCATGGCTTTGGGTCACTGACCCTATATGGGATATGACAGCCACCTCCATCCCATAACCTCCTTAGTCGCCTTGTACGACATGCATGGAAAGTAAACAGTGTCGCTATTCTTTGCTCCACTTTCCGGCCCCGACAATACACGGGCCGCATTATGTATTGCATCAACACATGTCAATTCCAGTCCAAACAGTCGAGGTAACACACGGAATCCAAATTCCTCTTCTACTTCTCAGTCAGACCAATATCTTTTTTCAGCGCGAATACGGGGGTATTATTTTCCATATTGGAGAATTTGGTACCGTAGTCCCGGACGGAAGCAACGGAAACAATATTCAGATGCGCCCGAACAGAAATAATGTTAGCTTATTTAAATGAAAGCGGCTGAATTTTCCAGGGTGCACAAATTTATAGAAGCTTTATCTTTAGTGAGTTCAGGACATTGGCGCTGTATTCATCTGTCGACCACCGGTAGTAGTAGCCAGATTAGCCAAACTATGACCGGGCTTGAATAAAGACATTGTACATAAAGTAAGCATGGCGTGAATGGCTAATTTTTATTATTTCCGTGTATTTTGTAGGTTGGCTGTGGCTTTTTTTGGTATCCAGGTATATAAATAGTGACCAACGACAATAACGATAATCCAAAAAGTAACGAATGAAGGCTTGTTTACTTCATGTACAGAGGTCTTTACCACCGACGATCTCGGCCAAACTGTGTGCAAGCTTTTTGTCATTGATACACATATCTGGCACTTAATCTGGCAGGAAAATGAAGAGGATTCACTGCAACACAGAATCCCTCACTAACTCAATTCACCTTCCATGGACACAAGCGATTTTTTCCTTTCCAATCATAATCACTCAATCAACTTATAAAACAATAATTGGTAGACACTTTCCGTGTCTTCAGTCAGAACATTACTTTCGTCATGGGCATAATCTTCATAGCAAAGATGTTTAGGATCAAAGTAGAAGCAGTTCTTACTTCCTAACCTCACAACGATTTGCGAAAGCTCAACTGCTGCGCTCATAACCAAAACCCATCCAAGTACGAGATAATTTAATCATTATCTCCGTATCAACTTTTATCCTTCTGACTCTACTTCTATATAATTTGTCTTTTTATTTTCCTTATCCAGTGTAATTACGTCTTGGAAGGTCATCTCGAACTTATCATACTTTCTCAGATCAGGGACCAGTGCGTATAGTAATTTTAAATAAGCGTTGTGGGCCAGTAAACATAGCTTGACTGACAAGAATGACCCTCTTACAGCCTAGGGAAAATATAGCTAACATATGAGAAATAAACAAGAAAAACCACAACCGAAGTAATGTTCAGTCGGAAAGAACCGTTCACAATAGAAATAAAATCGATAATTCCTGCCAAAAAAATCAGCATACACGATCTTTTGTTCCATATATATATATATATATATATATATATATATATATATATATATATATATATATATATATATATATATATATATATATATATATATATATATATATATATATATATATATATAATCTTCCTCCGCTGAAGCTGCAGGACATAAAAGATTTATAGAGGAAATGACATTAAGCTTTCTAAATTGTTAGATAGGGGATACAGCTAAAAAATACCGGATGTGTATTTGCCAGAATAATCCCCAAAGATAAATCATCTATTTAAATATAATAGGTGTCCTCTTTTATAAAAAATGAATCGTGGTCAGCCGTGACTATTATGAGAACTAAATCAACGTACTTTTAGGACGCCACACCTAGAATGAACCGATCATATGAATTGAAATTGCCAGAGACACCAATTATTTGAATGTAATGTTAATTATAGTTTCCGTAATAATGTTAATTAGCAACCGTTTGAATCATTATGGAGCATATAATTCTTCGATTTAACTAAGAAGTCCATAATATCTTATACTCTGAGCTTGATCTAACACGTTTATCTGAACTTCAATTTACACTGTTTTAATGATCATGTGGGATCCACAGGGATCTTCGAAAAAATCCACTTTATAAACAAGACAACACGAGCTGGATTCGAAACCATGATCTATTGAACACAGGGTGAACAGCTTAACCACTACGCCAGGGAGATCCCCAAATTATCAAATGGGGATTATCACTTTAAGCTACGGAGTTACGTGCTATGAGTGGTACTCTCGGCAGGCGGCGTGCCGCTTCGTTGAGAGGAACGTAGTACATATGGGAAACCGAGTACAGTAAAGTCACTCTTCTACGGCTTTTAAACCCTTTTTAATGATCATGTACCTTGATATATCGAAAAATGAGCTGTTGCAAATGGTTGAAAGTGGCATGCATCCCCACAAAGAAGATTTCTTCCATGACAATAAATACTTACCAACATAATTAATTATGACCCCATTCTCTACGTTTTTATTATTATTATTATTGTTATTATTATTATCACTATTATTTTTATATTATTATTATTGTGTTTCCATTGGTGGCTATTTACATACTTGAAATTCAATGATAAAAATAGTTTAGCCGACGCGAAGTATATAAATAGTGAACAACCGAAATCCAAACAATAATCAACACGTAACGAATGGAGTCCTAGTTATTTCTGTTGGAAGGTCGTTTAGAACGCTATAAGTCTCGGTTTATTCGTTCCCACCAAACAGCTAAAGTGGAAGCAGGTCAACTTACATGAAAAAAGAAGAATGATAAAATATGCAACAAAGGATAGTTGTCTCCGTCGATACTTATCAAACTCCTTCAGGTTAGCGGAATATAATTTAGAGAGCGGGTTGTTTCATAGTTTGCAGTTTTGCAACCCTATCTGTGCCTCTTTCGGGCTGACATAGCCAATTTTAGCACAGCTTTTGGTTCACTTTGACCTCTTATAGCAGGGCTATTCAACTATATTTACTCGGGGGCCAAAATGTAGAAAATGGGGATCATCACGGGCCAGATTTATTTAAAAAAATAGTTTTTTAAGCCCTGTCTTATAGCAAGGAATATCTAACCTCACCTCAAAAAAATTCTTACTGTTCTCTTACAGCATACATGGTCGTCAAAAAGTGTTATATTCTGCTGGCTTTTCGAAGCAATGAAAAATGCGGGTTAGGTGGTTGTTAAGCATATAGTCCACCTATGTCATTTAAACATGTCTAATGCTGATAATTCATTTATAACAGTGATTCTTAAACAATTGATACCCATCTATTTCTGTTTATTACACACACTATCAATCATAGTCAACGTATATGCTTTTTCTTCTACATTTGTTCGCAATCGCTGACTAGAGGCTTTTAATAAATTAAGTCAATAGTTTTTTGTGTACCAATTTTCGGCTCGGCCCTTTTGTCAACAGACTATCAAAAATGCAGGGACAACCTCTGCTTAATTTAGTGATTTGGTTTTAGTGCTTAGATTTGTGTTTATTTGAGTGTTCATTCGCGAGTCTTCTTCTAATTCTCAATTGAACAATCTTATATTTGCTCCCAGAATTTGTTTACACATTCTAGTTCCATATTGTCTATGTTGATTATTGGTTTGATCTTTGTTTTTGTCTGTTGGCATAATTTTTGTTTTCTGCGCGTTTAGATTTAGATTTTTGATCTGCTGCATTTCTTTGTTGTGGTTAGCTGTTTCAATCCATCAAGATGTGTAGTAAGGAGGACTGTCATCTGCATATATTATTTCTGGAATCTTGTACCCACCTATATTTAATGGATGAAACTCCTTTTCCTGTAGTCCTTCTCTTACCTTTCTCATTATATATATATTTAGGGGGGGCCCTATATATATATGTGTATATATATATATATATGCCTATTTGATGATATACATTGTTATAACACTTCTTGTAATTTCTTCATTATCCCACCTTATTTGTTCTTGTTATGTTTTCTACTTTTCTTATTCATCTTATTTCACACGCTGTAATATTTTTGTTCCTAGATTTTAACTTAGTGTTCAGTCTGACATGGATAACACAGTGTTGGTGTGAGGATTTAATTTGTGATTTGCTTTTTCGCTTCCATTGGGATAATCGTGTATTTCTATACTGTTCAAAAATAGAAACGCAACATTATTGTAGTGTTAGTGGACACCAAATTACAAACACGTACCGACATTTTGTTTTACGGAATTGATGTTTTAGCCTTGGCATGAAAAAACTTTCAGTATTTATCAATGAAATGATGTTAATTAAATCTGGTTTGAATTTTTTTTTCAAAACAACTGATGCCGTCGTTTTGATACGGTGTATGGACTCCACTGGCCTCTGAGAACGAGATCTCCTTGACATGGATCCCATTAGCCGTTGGATCTGCTGTTGTGAGATGGCTGCCCACTCTTCCTGCAGTGCAAGATACAACTATCGGAGATTGGCTGGAGCGACATCTCGCTAGCGGAGACGTCTCTCGAATTTATCTCATAAGTGTTCTATTGAATTCATTTCTGGTGGCATGGCTGGTCACATAATGGTCTGGGCGTTGATGTCAGCGAGGAACTAGGTGGTGAGTTGTTCCACATGAGGTCGAGTGTTATCCTGCTGAAAAATCTACCCTCGTGCAGCGAAACCTGGAAGGACGGGAGTACAAACCACCTCCTAATCGGCAGTCAGCCATCCTTTAAATTGCATCATGCCACTTTTTCGCATGAATTTTTTAGCCCCCCCCCCCACATCAGTTCACCTCCACCACTATGTGGAGGAGTCTCATCAACGCTGTTTTGTGCGCGTAACGTTCACGGAATCTGCGGTAAACTCTTCTACGTCTATCGTGTCGCTGGGGCACAAGCAATCACTAATCCAAAACCGTCTCCAGTCATTCCCAGTGGCCTATTGACGATGTTGATTCGCCCATTGCAGTCGGCTCTGAGTGCTGCCGGTCCGTAAGTGCAGGACCTCTGTAGAGTCTTCTAGCACAAGACCAGTGTTGTGCAACCGGTTCCTGAACATTTGATCTGAAATTCGATGATCTTTGCTGAACTATTATGGAGGATACAGATGCAAATCAATTGCAGAGGTGACGCAGCTGTATAAAGCGGTCTTCATCAGGGGTTGTGAGGCTGAGTGTTCCATAGCGACCCGTCTGCAAGTGAGGCAGTTTGTTGAAATCGCATCTAAAGGCGACTAATGGGGCATCTAACCACATTAAATTGTATGGCAACTACACTTTGTGATTGTTCAGTCTGTAAGCCTCCAATGATGATGTACTGTTGTTCTTTAGTGAGATGAGCCATACTTGCGCATTGAATTTTCAACTGAATTTATTCGAGGATCGTCACAATTCTATAGGCATTCATAATATGGTCAGAGAGTTTTGTGTTCATTAAGTTTCGCGTGATTCTCAGGAACCAGTCACAAATTATTGCCAGAAATATTGTTTTTACCTTTATCAAAAATCATGAGGTGGGCACAATTTAGGCAACCAAGAGAAGTTAATGACCAGGTGGACACAGTCGATAGGTTGATTGATATTCAATCCACTAACATCGTCGATAAACGTAATTTCAAAAAAGGTACGATTTTTTTGTGAAAAGTATAGATTAGTTAAGTTCATAGTTTACGTTGTTGGCTGTTTTTGTATTCTCGTCTCGACCTCTCTTTCCTTTCTTCAATATACAAAAAAAATCCTCCCAAGATATTTTAATTATTTCACTTATAGGGAAATAACAAGGAAGCCAAGGTTAAAACATCAAATATTTTTTAACACCAACAATTGAATACTCTAAATTAAAATACATTATCTCTACACATCGTGGCGCTTGGCGATGGCAGAGATCCATTTCCGTAGCGTGTAAGCTCATCCCAGCATTTCGTAATATAAAGATATGCAACAGCAAAATATAACTTTAATTGAGACTAAATCAACATGCTTTTAGAATCCCTGATCTAGAATGATCCCATGAATTGAAATTACTGGAGACACCGATCATTACTGCAACGTCCTCGATGAGATCACAGTGGCTATTATTAGGAAAGTATGATCAGAGATTGCTTCTCCAGATCTAATAAGCCGAGGTAGAAATATGTCTGCACGTTGAAGGCCTGTTTTGCAGTTTAGCAATTTCCGTGCTACTTAACAAGACAATATGAACGCTATTGCTATTTCAAGAGAGAATATTTTAGTCTGGGTGAAAGAGTGTTCACATATTGCCATACATTTTTTTTGAACATCGACAAGCCAGATATTAAATTAATATTCACTAAATCATATATCATATAACAAATGTTGTAATTTTAAAATGTTACTGATCATGAAATTTAATATTGTCATCATTTTTTTGGGGGTATCTTTGGTCAATTTGAAAATGTATTGAAAGTTAGTTCGTTATTTTTCGTCATTGTTTACATTGCATTTCCCTAGATTCACTTTCAAATATCTGGCAATTCTCAGCCTCAAATGCCTAAATTTTTTCGGTAAGATCTCTATTAAAACAATCTTGGAAACTTCATATGAGAAAACTAAGCAGATGCTATACACCTTTTCTAGACAACATCAACAAATTGAATATCGCCGTTTACAAGCACATTTAACCGAATCGCCATCAGCGAATCTGCGGCCTGAATCTATGGAGCAACAACACAGACTTTGGAACACGTACTACATGATTGTCCCAGCTTCACTGTACACAGAACGACAATCGGACCCACAGGATCATTGTATTGTGGGGTACCACAGCGACCTAAATTAAACTCCTCTACACATGACCAACAGCGGACTAGATTGATGGCAGAATTGTTATTATTATTATTATTATTATCATTATTATTATAGTGATAATGAGGATAATAATGATGATGATAAAATAATCCCTTTAACTGTTAGCACGTAGCTCTTGACAGTTCAGAGACTTTTTGTCAAAAGCAAAAGTTCCTTTATGTTGCATACAGCCAGACGACACCCTTATTAATAAAAAGTTGCCCAGAGACTTATTAATCAATTTTTTATAAATATATAATTTGGGGGGGGGGGGGTATGGATGCTTGTTAGAGAGACATTATAGTTCTACAATATTTCACAATCATTACGTCCAGTCAGATGTGCTTAACACACTCCTTAGTCAAATATTTCATCATTTTTCTGTCAGGTGTGCTTTACACACTCCTTGGTCAGCTATCTCATAATTTTTTCTGTCAGGTGTGCTTTACACACTTCTTGGTCAACTATCTCATCATTTTTCTGTCAGGTGTGCTTTACACACTTCTTGGTCAACTATCTCATCATTTTTCTGTCAGGTGTGCTTTACACACTTCTTGGTCAACTATCTCATCATTTTTTCTGTCAGGTGTGCTTTACACACTTCTTGGTCAACTATCTCATCATTTTTTTCTGTCAGGTGTGCATTACACACTCCTTAGTCAACTATCTCATCATTTTTCTGTCAGGTGTGCTTTACACACTCCTTAGTCAACTATCTCATCATTTTTCTGTCAGGTGTGCTTTACACACTCCTTAGTCAACTATCTCATCATTTTTCTGTCAGGTGTGCTTTACACACTCCTTAGTCAACTATCTCATCATGTTTCTGTCAGGTGTGCTTTACACACTCCTTAGTCAACTATCTCATCATTTTTCTGTCATGTGTGCTTTACACACTCCTTAGTCAACTATCTCATCATTCTTCTATCAGGTGTGTTAACCCATTCGCAATGATTGCAAAATTAGCATACACGTCACCGAGAGTTTGCCACAAAAGCACAAAGGTGCAATGTCCTCTGTCCTGTGTCTCTTCACCATCAATGGGGATCATTTAATACAAGACAAATGTCAGAAATTTAAGCAAGACTCCGAGACCACAGGTGCCTCACATGCGTATTAATATGATAGAACCCTGAGAGTACGAGTTTGTCTCTTTTGTGTCCTATACCAATGATAATCTAATCATCATTTCTTTTAACATGCAGCAGGTTATCAGCCTATCCCCAAGCTTTCCATAAATCATTCCTTCTACGACATGCATCGAAAGAAGTGGCTCTATTCTTGTCCCCCCGAACTAGAACTCCGAGACCACGGGTGCCTCGCATGCGTATTAATATGATAGAACCCTGAGAGTACGAGTTTGTCTCTTTTGTGTCCTATACCAAACTGTGAGTTTAACTTTCATCTCCAAAATTGTGTTTGAATTGTATTTGTTGTGAAAATTATTGCAAACTTTTTCCACAACATTGAATAGTTCTAACAACAAAATCCTTGTCCTGAAGATTTTTGCAATAAACCACCATTTTGTTTTGTCTCCCTCAGGCTGTTCTCATTAGATTTTCCAGCTATTATTGTAAATTTCAGTGTTCTCCCCCACCCCCACACCTTTTCCAAAGACATCAATAAAATCGATCTTACTTTATGAAACGGTTAGCCATAAATCAATATCATAATTACAAATTCGACTATATGTAACATTGAGGAAATATTTCTCGTTAATTAACACAAATTTGTTTCAAGAAGCATCTCTTATTATCCGGAGTATTATCGTTGATTGGGTTGTTTATTATTTCTTTACCTCAATCAGTACGTAGGTTGCATTCTGTTTTCTACTTACGATTTCTCAGTATTACGTTTATAAATGCTACGTTTTATCTAGAGCATTGGTTCTCAACATTTTCTAGTCCGTGATCCCTCTTTCGTTACACCTTATTTACGTGAATTCCCCCCCCCCCGGATCGGATCTACTAAATAAACAAGCTTGGTTCCATGCTTTAAGGAATAGTATGCATTTATTACATATCGTTCAAACAGTTGCCACATATAGGCATGTGTTCCTTATGATTTCAATTGTGTTCCTCTCGGCAGCTCTAGAAATGATGGAAGACTCTTGGATGGTAGAAAAGAATTATGGTCTCCATTGAGAACCACTATTCTGAAGAAATACGCCCTTGTAGATATTTTTACTTCTAAAGGACATTGAGATGAAAATGGTGGTGGAACGGACATTAGACATTCTAGTTAATGCTGTAACCTATTTACATACCCCATTTAAATAGCCAATTTACACGTGAATAAAGATGACTAAAATGGTAGTAACTAGGGACATGTGTTATTTGATTAAATTGACGCTTCATCTCTTTATCTCCGTAAGAATGCCCCTATTCTGTCGTACCATATTTAAAAGTTACTATGCAAATGCATAATTGTAGCTTTCTACAAACATAATTAAAATACTATAACCACTTGATACAACGCGTCTTTATCAAGGATCTTTCTCAGTCATTACTTACATAACAACTACCATTAACTCTGTGAAGTTTGGTGTACACAGAACAAAACTCCACAGATCACATACATTTAGACCACTACAAAGACTGTGGGACTGTAAGATTGATTCGAAAGTCCATAAAATATGGTATACGCAATGTTATACCAGATGTGAACTAACGTTCATGATATAAAGAGCGTGCTTCACTACAAAAATGACATACGGGCCTATTTCTAAATTTGATACGCCCTGTCATCAATAGTCAATAGTGTGGCTCTTATTTGTTTGTCAACTATGATCCCCCTTACAACATATGTTTTATGTCTTATACTAATATGCTAAACAGCGTTAAAACTAGGCAGAAACTAATATCACTGCGCAACACATAAAAAATTACAGACATGAAAATAATCATTTCCTACTGAAAATGTGGTGAGAAAAACGAATATCACATTAAAAATTCTCAGTTTGCTCTTATTGTTGTGATATTCCTTGTTTATTGTGTCGAAAAAAGTGGAAAATTTTTCTGACGAAACATTTATTCAGCGACGAATGCATGTTGACACCGTGCGACTTCTCTCAATGGCCGCTATATTGTTTAAATCGTGTGTTGATGTAAAAAACAAACCACATATTTCAACATGTGTATATAATTAATATTTTCAAGTAGTATATATATATTTTATTTTCCAGTGCTATAAATGTCTGAATTTGTATAAAGATTGGATTCCATAATGTCACGAAAGTGCGTTAATAGTGCTAACAATTATTGCTATGTTTGGGGCGAGGGGACGTTGTCGTCTCAAAAACGGAAAATTACACCTTTAATTAAAACTGCATATCATCTTTACTTCGGCTGTAAGATAGGTGATCAAGACAAACCCTGGGCACCTCACATTTGCTGTATTACATGTACTGTGAAACTCTGTGGTTGGCTGAATGGCAAAGTGCGGTCAATGCCTTACGCGATTCCTATGATATGGAGAGAGCCGAGAGATCATGTAAGTGACTGCTATTTTTATATGGTGCCTCCTCTCCAACACGGAATATCTAAAAAGAAGAAGTGGACTTTGAATTACCCCAATATTCCATCAGCTATACGGCCAGTACCACATGGAAAAGATCTGCCTGTTCCTACCTCACCCAACCAGAAAGTTATAGATCTTGATGCAGATTTTGGTCAAGAAATACAACCTGAGTTTGAACAGGAAGATACTCAATTCACACCAATAGGTTCTGTTGATATTCTACATAGAATTTCTGAAAATGAACTAAGTGACTTAATTCGAGATCTTGACTTATCTAAAACAAAAGCTGAACTTCTTGCATCAATACTTCAGCAGTGGAATCTCCTGGATAAAAATGTTAAGGTGGCTATGTACAAAGAACGTCAGAAATCTCTAACTCCATTTTTCACAATGAATAATAGCATTGTTGCTTGCCATGATGTTAATGGGCTTATGGAAGCTTTGAAAATAGAGCACATACAACAAGCGTGGAGGTTATTCATTGACTCATCAAAGTTAAGTTTGAAAGCAGTTTTGCTACACAATGGCAATTCATTACCTTCTATCCCTATAGGCCATGCTGTCCACATGAAGGAGACTTATGAAAATATGAAATTACTTCTTAAAGCAATAAAATATGATGATTATCAGTGGCAGATTTGTGCAGACTTGAAAGTTATTGCAATTTTACTTGGCATGCAATTAGGTTACACAAAATATTGTTGCTTTCTGTGTGAATGGGACAGTCGACAGAGAACTTCTCATTACATTAGGAAAACTTGGCCTGATTGGAAGGTTATGGAACCTGGTGAAAAGTATGTACAGCAAATTTCTTTGGTTGATAGAAATAAAATAATTCTACTCCTCTTCATATTAAATTGGGGCTAATGAAGAACTTTATCAAGGGCATAATAGGGAGGGAGAGGCATTTAAGTACTTGAGGAAAAAATTTCATTACCTTAGTGATGGTAAAATAAAGGAAGGATTATTTGTAGGCCCACAGATAAGGGAACTGTTGAAAGATGAGCATTTTGATGCCATTATTCATGGGAATGAGAAAGGTGCATGGCAATCTTTCAAATGTGTTGTACAAAATTTCCTGGGCAATCATAGAAGTGAGAACTATCCTGTTGCTATTAATGAACTTCTGACAGCATATCAACAATTAGGTTGCAACATGTCACTTAAGATCCACTTCCTGGATTCTCATCTTGATTTCTTCCCTCCAAATTGTGGTGCAGTAAGTGATGAACATGGGGAGCGTTTCCACCAAGACATTGCATTGATGGAAAAAAGGTACCAGGGTAAGTGGAATACATCCATGCTTGCTGACTACTGCTGGAATGTCACAAGAGAAGCTCCAGAAGTGGTATACAAGAGGAAAAGGAAACAATAAGAAATAGGATTTTTAATACAAATATTGAAATTACAATAACTCAAAAACTAGAGCTGATAAACATTTTCTGATGTCATATTCGTTTTTCTCAACCCATTTTCAGTAGGAATTGACTAATTTTATACTTGTAAAAAAAAACTTTTTTGTGTTGCGCAGTGATGCTAAACAGCGTTTAAACTAGGCAGAAGCTAATATGCTAAACAGCGTTCAAACTAGGCAGAAACTAATATGCTAAACAGCGTTAAAACTAGGCAGACGAACAATAACTATAACCGCAACGGATTTAGTTTATCTTCTTCTTTCCTTTTCAAGCTCCAGAAGATTAGCAGGATGTAGACCAGAGAAAGGAATGTGATGTATCATTGTTTAAAGCTTGGTTACAATATCTGCACCTTTCGGTCTGATACATCCGGCTTCAGCATGGCGATTGAGTGAGTCACTTTAATCTAATAGGGATGGGGCAGTCAATTGCATCCCCAAATCTTCCTTAGTAGCTTCTTACGAGGTGCACGACAAGTTACAGTGTGCCTATTTTTTTCTGTCTTACGACGCTAGTGAACACATAGGTGGATTTAGTTAAATGTAAATGGGGAGCCAGTGTCAGACCTTTTCATGGAGTCAAAATTCCTAGTATCGATGATGATGCTGAAAATGTTATTGTCAGGGACACACAGAGTTTTAGAAATAGTGGGGGAAAGAAGATGGAATTTCCTATTCAAAAACCAGGATGAGCATGGCATATAAAAAAATAAATTAGGTTTGGAATTTGTCGTTTTTCAGATTGACTGAGGAGTCCAATTCGGGCTCTTAAAAATGTTGCAGTGTGAGCAGGCATGAAGTTGATCTTGAAATGAGGGATAACAGACTGACCTTTCCTTCATTACTCTTTTTAATCTCATGCAGGACTCTTATTATGTTCAAAGCTTTTTATGCTCGAAATGAGTTAACCGTGTCAGACTGGGCTTTCAAGAACTGTTATTTCCAAAGACTATAGTCCAAACCTGCAGTGCTTGAAAGATGTGTTAAAGTAATCATTGAAAATGCGTGGGGGGAGTGTTGGGGAGGGGGTTCCACTTGAACGCTTACATACACACTTCACCATAGAACTTCTATGTGGTATACGCTTGACATGACGATTCTGTAATCGGGCAACGACGATGAGACCTGATCAACACAGCATATATGCTTTTCATCTTAGACTATTTGAGGATCACCGTGTCAAGGCTGCGATCCTGCCATCTCACACTAGCAAGCTTTCTCGGGAAACGAGAGTAAAAAGAATTTAGCTCCTTTGCATGACTAACATACAAAGCAAGACTGCACGGTAGACCTTCAGTTTCGTTCCCAGGTTCAGATTATGCTGCACCAAGACACTCGTGTGAAGAAAAATGCATTTGCGATTTGGGTTATATAAAGCAGAAGCTGGTATATTTCTTATTTAGGACGTAGTGAGCAAACCGCATTTATATACTTGTTTCATACATCATAAGAAAATGAAGGTGGTAAAACCTTGGTCACATTTTACGACTAGATGTAAACAGAATAAACATCAAGCCCTTATGTGGTCACCTGAGGGTAAAAGAAAAAGAGGAAGACCTAAAACAACCCTTAAAAACACCATTCTTAAAGAAATGGAATTAATAGGCTGTAAGACCATCCAGGAACTAAAGCTGCAGGCAGCGGACCGCATCATATGGAGAACCAAAATCTGCGGCACGAAAGGAAAAACTAACTAAGTGAGCAAACCGATAATTTTTGGCTGTGGTAAATTTCTAGGCAATATTCACATTTATAATTATTTCCCGAACGTTCCGGATGCGCAACTGTATGCGACGAAAAAGGAAGCTAGTTCATTATTGCCCGTCTGGGACGTGATGTCTCACGTCCAGCCACAGAGCCGGACAGCAACGAAGGACTTTTGTATGAAGGAGATTACTTTTTCTCTATTAGGTAACAATCACTGCAATATCCAAGTATGCTTCAATTTCCTAAGTATGATCAGTTACAGAACTGGCATGGAGTCTTGGGTCTCCAAAGGAATGTCCTTCTTTAGTGTGTCTTATCGTAGTCGTGGATGTTTAGGGAATTGTGTACAGGACACTGACTTTCAAGTAATGTTGCATTTAAGGGAATTATGTACAGGACACTGACTTTCAAGTAATGTTGTATTTAAGGGAATTATGTTCAGGACACTGACTTTCAAGTAATGTTGTATTTAAGGGAATTATGTTCAGGACACTGACTTTCAAGTAATGTTGTATTTAAGGGAATTATGTTCAGGACACTGACTTTCAAGTAATGTTGCATTTAAGGGAATTATGTTCAGGAAATTGATTTTACTCTATAGTTGACCTGCTCATGTTACAATTAGATGAGACTAAGAAATAATACGAGTCCTTCCCAATAAATAGTTTTTCTAGCAGATCGCAAATAATCTCATCACTTACCTTAGCTGATTCGACTTTTCCGGTGATTTTCATTGGCTAGCGACACCAAATACACGCCAATTGACCAGTGATTTGTTGCATACTTCAGAAGATTAACTTCTTCACAGCAGTTCTCCAGTCTATTTATTTCCGAAATCGTGATGACCTCAACTATCATCTCCATTATTTGTGATGGTCAAAAGCTCTGATATAAATAAACTGTACTAACATCCGTGGTTGAATGGTGTATAACTCATAAATAAACTGTACTAACATCCGTGGTTGAATGGTGTATAACTCATAAATAAACTGTACTAACATCCGTGGTTGAATGGTGTGCAGCTCATGAATATGGGCCGAATGAAAGATATCTACCAAAAAAGTTGTTATATGGCGAATTCCAGACTGTTTCCCGCAAGGCAAGAAGACAAAAGAAACGTTTTAAACATACTCTTAAGACTTCACTGACTTCAAAAATTGCACAAATTCATGAGAGAATCTTGCACGCGACAGATCTGCCTCGCATTACAGAATCAAGAGAAGTTCAGCAGCTGTGGAAAACCTCAGACATCAAGCTGGGCAGCAAAAATGCGCTAGAAGAAATACAAGAGCTGCTCAATGCCCTATAGACTCCCCCACGCATGCCCAGAATGTTGTAGACAATTCAAAGCACGCATATGACTCATTAGGCACAGTCAAACACACCGTGGACATCATCATCATCTTCATCACCAACCCAGTTGGGTTGAATAGTCATCGTCGACTTCGACGGATGAACACCTCCCAAAAGAGGTACACATTAAATGACAGCTGCTGGCGTAGTGGTAAAGCTGTTGCTGCTTCGTTGAGAGTGACGGAGTACATATGGGAAAACGAGTACAGTGAAGTCAATCTTCTACGGCTTTTAAACCCTTTCTGACCGCCAACAATCTTCGCGTGGGGTTCACCACATCGGAGATCATGAGATGGTGTAATCATTACAACAACCAACCTACTTAATCACCTCTACGAACATGCATGATAGATGGCTGTGTTAATATTCTTTGCTTCACTTTTAGACCGTGTAACACAGGAGCCAGGGTACACTGGAAAACACAAAGAGAGAGGTTTGCACAGATTTTCCCAGCTTGAACATGTCGTGATTATATAACTATTCAAATAAAACATTAGGAATTAATCACTGAATGATGTCATTAAAATAAAAGATAAGAGAAGCTGATAGGATTCTAGTTTACTGAGCCAGATTTGACATACATTTTTTACAAAATGTTAGAGCATTCTATTTAATACATCGTTTATAAAAGCCTGAGTGCTAAATAAAGAAAGGTCAGGAACCGGTGTTCCCTGGTTCCCGAGGCTGCGCGTGGCGTTGAGCAGATAATCCCTCGGGCAAAATAGTTTAAGGAGGCAAGGGCTATGTTTGTTTCGATGACGTCAATGCTTCTGATATAAAATAATGTTTCCAATCTGAGCATCTTCCAGAATGTTCTGTAACTGGGACGAGAAAACGGCATACGGACAATTAGGTTTGAGATAAGAAAATAGTTTCAGAAAAATTTCAGGAGTCCAGTACTGTCATAGCTTATGTCAGTCAAAGATGTATTTTTGCACAGTTCAGTCTTCATCATCGTGAACCACAACTGTGACTTGGACCTACCTGCAGTGCCGACAAAACGTGGATTATTAATTTAAATTAATGTTCAGAAGATTTAGAGGATTGCCACATATGCACTATTTGCACTGGCTTCGCATACGAGTGATCCTGCGTTCATTTCTCAGTTGAGGCGGAAATATTTTTCAGGTCGACGCAGCCTTAATTGGGTACGGGATTAATATGGGAAGTAAATACTGCGAGGAAGAGAAGATGGCTACCGCCCTCATATAGCAGAGACACTGAAATGTTTAATCACTAACATCTCACACCCCTACGGCGTTAATAAATGACATGGGTTAATTTTTTTTTTAAATTTCCTCTCAAGGAAGCGAAACGCAGAGTGTACCAAATACTCCTTAACGTAAAGCATTAATCTGCACGGATCTCCGAAAAAAAATTATAAACTACTTCTCAAACAAGACAATGCAAGCTGGATTCGAACCAGCTACCTCTTGAGAACAAAGGCAACATTCTGGCGAGCTGGAATCATCTATATATGTAAGAAAGCTCTAGAAACCCCCCCCCCCCCACTACCAAATTTTAAAAAAAAACATTATGACACACAAGGAAGAGCTTTATCGCTTGTAATACATGGAGATTGTAACAAACAGAAAACATACAGTATAAAGTCAGATCAAGGGAAAAACAAAGTAATCATTTGTAATATCGATTATTTTTATTGATCCGTTATTATGAATATGATAATATCGGTATGAGGACGGATGATGTGCACGATTGATACACACTAAAAAATGCTTTGTCATACAGTAATCTTCCCTAATGGGGAAACACAATAACACTGACATCACCTGGGCGATAACTCAAGTTAGAAAACAAGGGACGAAAACAAACAGACGGTTGTGTTAATCAATACTGTCGCGAGAATAGAATATATTATTCCTAGTCCTTTAGTCTATCTATCTCTATCTATTCGTTAAACTCTTTGTTGCCTTTCAGTGTCAGGGGTAGAGGAGTTTTCTGCAGATGGCCCTCGTGTGTGCCTAGTGTATTGTGGAATATGTCGCCTCGTTTATTTCGGTTGTCCATCGTTTTCGTGGTTGGCCTCTATGTCTGTTTTCAGTGTGTCGTTGTAGCATATCTGGCTGTGGTATGCTGTCTGATGGTAGTCTGCTGATGTGTGCAAACTATTTGATCTGTTGTTTTAATTATGTTCCAAGGTTGGAGTGGTGTCGATTCTTTGTTTAATGTTCTCATTCCTCACTCTCTTTGCGATATTCCAAGGATTCTGCATAAGCATGCCATTTCAGCTGCCACAAGTTTACGTTTGTCTTGTGCTGTCGTTGTCCATGTTTGGTTTGGTAGAACAGCGTTGATATAATAACAGTTTTGAATAGTGTTATTTTTTAGTGTTATATATTACACATCCCTGTGTGAATTCCCCGTTGAATTTGGAATTGGTCAAGTAGTAGTTAACAGATATAATCGTCCATTTGTATTGTCTCCGTACATACACATCTTGTCTCGACTACAGACAACTGTTAAATAACGATACTTATTTACATTCTTGTTGCTTCTTCGCGTTCTTTCTCAAAGTCCATTTGGTCAACAGGATGTAGTCTGTAGAACATAGTGTTATATGTAAAAGTTTAGGGGTATTTGTGACCTCTAATGCTTTTTGGTTATGCGTCCTGATACAGCCCACTTTGACATTGTTAACTGTTTGAAAGGGCCGCGTCTTCATCACCTAGCTACATAATGTGCTCCAGAGATCGTTAAGAATGGATTACCAGAACCGCGACCCCCACACTATTTTGATGGTTATAAAGCTCTGATATAACCACATTTGACTAACATCCGTGGCGGAAAAGAGCTTACTTAACCAAAACAGAATGTGTTGTGTTGTTGTTCACAGCTTGGCTGTGATACCGATACCTTTTTGACAGACACGTCCGTATTCAGCACGTAATTTTGCTAGTTTTCACCTCCCCGATGCCTAACGAACTTTCCCTTAGCTGCCTCTTACGACATGCATGGAGATTATAGTTTTCTATTCTTTGCTCCCCATTTGTACCACTTCAGAAGCACTTCTTGTCACAAAGAATACACAGGCCCTACTAATTCATTTAACTGAGATTCTTCCCGTATTTTGTGAACACATGTATCATAAACTATAAGGAATTTCTGAACACTGGCCTCTAATATATTCTTAATGAACATACGCCGTGGGACAAACAGAATGGACTCACGTCCACGGTCGAAAGACGTTCCTCATTAAATTACGCTTTAATCCCCACTTCCCTCTGAACAGAGAACTTTTCATAACAGGAAGTCGCCGAGAGTCATCAGGGCATGAAAGAATAAAACAACTTTAACTGTAAGGCCTACAAGAAAATATGAGAAAAGAATTGCTCGTAATTCCTGAAGAACAAACAACATTGATTATAACTCAAAGTATTTTAACAATGGTAACAATGGTCATGAATAAATTTCAGCAACACCCAAATATAGGTTTGTCTACTTCAGTCACTGAAGAAATTTGTAGTTTAGCCATATAAAATCTGTATCTATCATAACAAAGTGCCGTGTGGATTGTTGCTATAACTTGGCGATTAGTTAGAGCCTTTTTTTCACGGTTAGCAATTGCTATAGCTTGGTGATAATTCAGTGTCTTATTTCACTGCTGGCAAGTGCTTATAACTTGTGGTTACACTCAAGGAAGACGACGGCGTGTATTTTCACTAAGGCATTACCATATATTTTTTTTTTCTCAGTGAAAAGATTATTTTCCCACTTAATTCCGGGTACAGGAAACTGGACCAGACTGATGATTGATCGCAGTCCAGTCTATCCTACTTCTGGTCAAGTTTCATAATTGCATTTGATTATCATGTGGTATTTTTTTCTTTTATTATATTTTCTGATCACGCCTTCGCGGGATACACAAATACAAAATATCACGATAAAGATGATCAGGGATTACGTCCACAGATTTGGGAGGGGGAATTGTGAGGTTTAAACCCCCTCTTTAGCAAATCAGAACATTATTTTTAGTACAGTACTAGGAATTCACTAACAAATGACTTTCAGTACAGTACTAGGAATTCCACTAATAAATGATTTTTCGTAAACCCTCTCCATATTGAAAATGTCTCTACGACCCTGTCTGGAATACTGACATTCGTTTTAAAAAAACGACCAATAGGTGGACCAGGCCTAAGGACCTGGGTATTACTCTTCTTGGGAAAGTACAGGCATGACGATGACCAGATCATACTGTGTATACAGTTGATCAATGAAAAATACGGATCTATCACCGTGTTCGCCGATAGACCTCGAGCGAGTATATGAAACTTTAGTGAATTAAACAAGAAGGCTTTCCTGCTCATCGACAAATTCAAATAACAATATAATAACTTGACCCGGACATACATTATCTCAACAATTAGGAGGATGGGTCTAAAATAAAGTTTAGCAGTTGTTGACAAGGGGAGAGTGTCTGACAAAAGTTGACGTCGACAATACCATTTTTTGCTATATCAATTAAATTGAATACAAAATTAGAAAAGTAGAGAATGACATTTTTTTTTAAGAAACAGTTTAAAATACAGTAACACCCCCCTCCCCATTTTTCACCAAAAAGGAAGGTGTGATTAGCTTTACTTTTAGGTAACCCCCCCTCTCCACAAGTCGTATAAACACCCATGTTTTCATCCAAGTCTGTAGATAAAGGAGGGTGGTGGTGTTAAAATCACTAGAATAAAATGACATTTAGTATTTGGGGAGCACCCCACATTGCAAGACCACCCCCAACATCTTACAAAGGTGAATGGATTACGACAACAAGGAAATTAGCTTAAGCATATCTTTTTTTCAAGGTAAACTTCCCCTCCAATCAAGCGTATCTACATATAGGCTTATCTACGAACATATTCTCCTCCAATTCTAAACAATTTCTTCTCACGTAACATTATATACAAAGATAACACAAACATGTGAACTTTAAAACTTTTTTGAAATCCAACAACACCGATTATCTTCAGGCCAATAAAAACACACTCATTGTTATCTCCTCCATTTTGCATGCCATGAAGTCTGACTAGACAAACAATGATCCATTTGTACAGGTAAGGCCAAGGAAAAATACTGCGCAGACTTAACCTATGACATTTGTCTCAAATAACCTGTTGGGAGCAATTGATGAACAAAATATAAACCTAAACAATTGATGACCAGCATATATAAGCCTAGGCCTATATGGCATAGTAGGCCTGGGTGTACTTTTCAATATACACGTTTAACTAATTTTAACTATTGAAGAAGTGAAGCACAAAAGGAAAGCGAATCAAGAGAGGAAGGTCCTGGATGGCAGAAGCAGAAGATACCTTACTCAGAGTTTGTGAGCTGGAGGAAGTGGGAAGAGGCCGTGAATGGGTGACATTTGGCAAAGAGCGACAATTATTGAGAACAGTGGTGATACAGATGGGACGAGAGTGCCGCGACTGGGCTGCCAACAGAACAGAGGAAATGATCCAAGAACTCATACTGCAGCACTCGAAGCCACACGATACAATAATTTATACAGATGGCTAGGTAACGCAAGAAACAAACAGGTGTGGTTGGGGTTTTGTGGCATACCACAATTGTAAGACATTAGCTGAGAAGTCAGCTTCCTTCCCCACTACAACATCAAGTATGAGAATGGAAATAGAAGCGGTGACAGCAGCTCTCGCTTGGCTGGCGACGCAACCACAGACTCAGTGATTCTATCGGATTCTCAAAGTATGCTGTGCAAGATAGAAAAGTGTACGATCAGAACTTAATGGGTCACTCTTCTCGACAATGCGCAATACATGGATTTACTGTTCTGATCATGCGGAAACGAAAGAGCCAATGTGTTGGCTGGTGAAGCTTTTGTGAACGGCACCGAGTTAGGAAGAGACAGGATTGAATTGATTAGAGCAGTCATGGATACCATACCAGAAGATGAGGAAGAAGTCGAACGTGACCATGTACATATTCAGAGAATAGTAGAAATGGGAGTGACTAGAGGTGATGGGAGAAAGTGCTCCCTCTCCGGAAAGATCAGAAGAACGCGTAATCAGCAACTGACTGGGACACTGAGCTTAGGCCCCTATACACGTTTAGATGGCTGACGAAACGGCAAGCAGAGCATATATGGGAATGCCCCCAGTGCTGTGACGCTTGTTTCTACAAGAAGTGATAACCAACGCAGCCTATGTCATATCAAGTGGCATATTTTTTCCAGAACACTGTCATCATCGTGGATACTCTGAACGTCTCTCTGTCCCGGGCAAGCACGTCTGCTTCGACCAGAGACATGCTCATACATTTTTCGATGTCGATGGTCCAACGTCTTCTTGGCACTCTGGCCTCCAGAATCTGCTTTCGATACTATCATATCACTTTGAGTGTTAAAAATACTGAGTTCCTTCTTAGGATGGTATTAAAAGCCACCCTTCATTTAGTTTCAGTAATGAAAAACTGATGAACAACATATAGATTTACACTTGTCAATGTTAACAATTACAGAAAAATTGATGAACAACATATAGATTTACACTTGTCAATGTTAACAATTACAGAAAAATTGATGAACAACATATAGATTTACACTTGTCAATGTTAACAATCACAGAAAAATTGATGAACAACATATAGATTTACACTTGTCAATGTTAACAATCACAGAAAAATTGATGAACAACATATAGATTTACACTTGTCAATGTTAACAATCACAGAATAATTGATGAACAACATATAGATTTACACTTGTCAATGTTAACAATCACAGAAAAATTGATGAACAACATATAGATTTAGGCCTACAATTGTCAATGAAAAATTGATGAAATTAGGTTTAGGGCTTGTCAATGTTAACAAATAAAGAGTAGACATAAGCCTAATTCATAAACAACATAGGCCTATAGGCCGACACTTGTCAATGTTAATAATTGAAGAATAGTTAATGAACAACATATATTATTTAATGAATAACATATTATTTAATAAATAACATATATTATTTGATGTAAAACCCTAGGTTTACATTTGTCAATGTTAGCAACTGAAGAGAATACTATATTGGTAAATTTAGGTCTATGCTTGTCGATGTTAACAATCACAAAATAATTAATGTTAAATTGGTCAATAATATGTTAAAAATATGACAAATATATATATTGTGTAATATGACCTAGTCATTAGAGGTGAGGAAAAGAGTTCTGCAGTGCTATATAGGCTTAACTCCTACACTAACATATGAATGTGAGTCTTGGACAATAAACAAACAGGAAAGTAGGAAATTAGAGGCAATAGTGACGTGGTTCTATAGAATAATGCTGAGAATACCATGGGCTGCCAGAAAAACTAATATGGAGGTGTTCAAAAAAACAACTGTGAAATGGACTTTAATCAACAATATAAGAAAAAGACAACCTTCATTTTTTGGCCACTTCATCAGACAGGGAGGTTTGGAGAACATAGTCACAACAGGGAAGACTGAAGGCAACAGAGAAAGAGGGCGACAACATGAGAAAATATTAGAGTTTGAATACCTCGCACGGCAGGGAAACAACAACAACCTTAATACATAATGCTGTAGAGAGCCATGATCACCTACGCTAGTCGGCATGGCACCTGATATTGATGATATTTGTCAATGTTAATAATCAAAAAATAATTGATGAACAGCATATATAATTGTCCATATTAACTAAAGAAGAAGGATGCACACCATATATACTGTACTTACCAATATTAATTAACAAAATGACACGTGTCAGAAATAGCAATTAACATCTTTCAAATTTTAATAAGAAGCATTATTAATAATATGATTGACATATTCATGTGTTAGTCATACATCATGATATAACAAAACCAAGAGTGTCATCAGGGCAAGATTGAAGCCCTCTATGTGTGATAATAATAAGTATTATTTTATCACCTGCTGTTGCAAACACAAAATGGAACATTGTCAGTAAGCCTCTACATGTATATTTCTATTACACAAGCATTTATACAGTCAAATTCCATTATATGACAACTTAGACCAGTCCAAAAATTTTTTTATGTAATAACAGAATTTCGATATATGCAGTGCAAACAATAAAGAATAAATATAAGTGGTAATTTTTCAAAGTTATTAAAAAGGGAGATTTGTTATATAAGGATACGCTAAAGAGGGATTACATTTCACAATAGCAAATAGTTGTATATCTCAAAATCTTTTCGCTCCTTTATGGGTATGGTTTTGAGGATATGTCAGCACATAGAGATTTCCATCTTCTCCTGTTGCTGCGGGACAGATAAGTGTGTAGAATTCAGTTCATATCCATTCCCTAAAGTTATCAATCCATGACTTTCTCTGTCCTCCACTCTTCTTCTAATCCCCACCATTCCCTAAAAGATTGTTTTAGTTTTAGACAGAGAGTCATGTTGGATGTCAATGGCTAGTAAAGACGAGTAGAAGAGCCAATTTGACTTAACAAGAGAATTGTCTAACCAGTAGTCAGTGATAAAGAACAAAAGCTCACTAAGACACTATGCTTCTAAAATGACAGTGAAAATATTTCTAACGTGTAGAAATTGCAACTTAAATGTAAACTAGAACACAGATAAAGCTGAAGAAACAGTGTGAAGAGTACCGGTATGTGAAATAGAAAAAGTAGGAAAAGGCAGTGAATGGGAGGAGGAAGACATTGAAAAAAAAATCACTGACTTAAATAATAATTCAACTAGATACATTGTGTTGGAAATAGACTGGTATCATGGCAGAAGTTACAGTACAAGACCTCGCCCAGCTACAATCAAAACCACAAAACATAATTATATACACAGACGCCTCAGTCAACAGAAATATAAATAAATGTGGTTGGTGTTTTGTTGTCTACTGAAACGGCTTTAAGTTGGTTGAAAGATCATCTGCATACTCTATCACATTGGGCATGAGGATTGAGGGAGTTACAGCAGCACTGATTTGGTTGATAACTGATACATCAACCCATTCGGTAATACTAACAGACACTCAAAGCATGCTGCGCAAGATAGAAAAGAACATGTTGATAAAGGGAATGGGTTGCGTTATTGAACAACTTAATTGTATAGATCATTACCTGGATATACATCCAGGGTTACACTGGAATCAGAGGAAACGAAAGAGCTGACTCATTGGCAGACAATGTTGTGATTGACAGTACAGTACTGAAAAGAGATAAAGTTGACTTAATAAAAGCAGTCATAAATTCATTGTAAAATGAAGATGGTGACAATGAGACTGAAAATGTGCACATACACAGAATTTCAGAAATAGAAATGATTAGAGGATGAGAAGAAAATGTACTCTTTTTGGAAAGAACCAAACATCACATAATCACCTGACTGGGACTTTGAATTCTACATACACTCAAATGTCTGTTGAAACGGAGAGCAGAGCACTTATGGGAATGTGCAGTGTGCTATAATGCTAGTTTCAAGAATCAAGAACACAACATAACAAACTGTGAGACGATTTATCATAAGATGTGAGAAGAGTGGTGAGACTTGTTTCATGTGAGAGTCTCTATACTTCTATTTTGCACAGTGGATCAAATCATAGATCATGTGCTGCTTGGGCAAGGAAGGGTAGCAAAGAATATGATCTGCTATGAATATCACAAGAAATTAAGAGGGTTATGAATGTAGTTGGCTATCCTTCATATAGAAGGTCAAAGTAACAAAATTGTGCCATGCTGTAGACTGATATGTCGGGACGAAACACCCAGATATTGTAGTAAATGTGTAAACAGTGTCATTAATTATATCCTCCAGATTATGCCTATATCTAAGAGTTTGAGAATGAAAGTATTAAAAAATCTTGGCATAACAGAATTTTATCAGAGCTACTTGTATGTAAGACACTTACAACTAGTTTAACACTGACCAGGCATCAATAGCACCTGAAATCACGTTCACCTATTCTACGCAATTTGTCTACAAACAGCAATTACCTATGTAATTATGAAAAGTCACATTATCAACATTTTGCTAATATAAATTATTTTATTGAATTTACAATGTAGAACTGTAGACTTACATGAAATATGTAAAAAAAAAAAAGAAAAATGTTTGTGGCTAAACATACAGGAAAAAAACCATTACGGTAACTTTCATTAATGCATGTTTTCATGTGAAGGAGTCCAGGGAGGCTTTCTATGCTAAAAAAACATTACTCTGTTATAATCACAAAGTGTGGGGGAAAAAAATGGCCACCACAACATGTTCAAAGTAGGAACAAATCATGAAAGAGAGAAGAGAGTGTGTGTGTGTGTGTGATAGAAAGAGAGCGTATATTTAAATGTATGATAAAAATATAAATACAGCATTTGATAATTGCGCGAAATGTTAATTCGTTTAAATAAACAAAACAAAATTGTGGGACAAGTCAAAGCGAGAACTTTGGTTGGAATCTGGTAAAAGGTTGCTCAATGAAACATCTGCATATGCTCGCATGGTTGCAATTAAATAACAATGTAATAATTGTTAGGATTTTATTGGTTTTTGGGGGAGAGATGATGAAGGCAAATCAGACAATAAATGCAGTGACAGAAAACCTACAGAATGAAATCAATGCAATTTATTCAGGACAAAGCTGAATTGTTGTTATATTCTGACAGGGGAATTCTTTGTAGTTCAAATAAATGTTTCCATGACAATCCTGACATGATCAACAATAAAGAAAACACTGACACTGAAACATAGATGACATTCTCTGTTGTGATAATGAGTGAAAGGACCTTTCCAATGTTGATGTTTGTTTTGAAATGTACAACTGAAAACAAGGCAGAATGAGATTTGGTTTATAACATTGAAACTGATCAATAATTAATTATTTAACAAAGAGTAACTGCTGAACATGCCCATGTCATATTGACAAAAATATAGTATCACTATACATACAATTGTTGGCTCGATGTTAGCCTGATTAGTAAGACTGGCTCACAAACTAAACTCACTAATTGTTTAATTGTCTTGACGTTAGCAAAACTGGCTCACAAACTAAACTCACTGTTCAATTGCTGTCTTGATGTTAGCCTGGTTAATAAGACTGACTCACAAACTAAACTCACTAATTGTTTAATTGTCTTGACGTTAGCAAAACTGGCTCACAAACTAAACTCACTCATGGTTCAAAAGCCAGTCATCTAAATTGTACTGGAGAATATGATTGGATGTATTAATGGTATCTAAAAAGTCAACAATAGTTGAACAGCTATATCATATAGGTCTAGTATTATTCAAACTATTTGTTGCCATGGGTCAGCAATTTGTTTCCCAATCTGCTAGGGACCGGCGTGGGTGCTGAGAGTAAAAAAAGATCTTATATGAAGTATATATGTTTATAAGGACTTGCATTATAACTGTGTGTTGCCGGGGCCCAAAAGGGGAGCAAAGAATAGCAACACTGTTTACCTTCCACGCATGTCGTAAAAGGCGACTAAGGAGGTTATGAGATGGAGTTGGCTGTCCCATCCCATATAGGGTCAGTGACCCAAACCATGCTGAAGTCGGATGTGTCAGGCCGAAAGGCGCAGATATCGCAGCAATGCTGTAAACCATGACACAACGCATTCTGTTCTCCAGATTACATCCTGCTAATCTGCAGGAGTTTGAGAACGAACACAGAAGAAGGACTTGCATTGATGGCTTGCAAACTGATTACTGGTGGTTCAGAAATCGGCAACTGTCCGCAGACTACAACTGTGAAAAGCACTGCTATAAACAATATACTTTAAATTCTGTGTTCATTTGTAAACTCCAGGTTATCAGGGATAACACAAAGAAATGGAATGAGTTTTGTCATGGTTTACTGCTTAGCTGCGATATTTGCGCCTGTTCACCTGACACATATAACTTTAGCATGGCATCTGGGTCATGTTGACCCTATATGGGATGGGACAGCCAACCACACAGCAAAACATCCTTAGTTGCCTCGTTCGACATGCCTGGATGGTAAGTAATGCTGCCATCCTCTGCTCCCCTATCATGCCTTGGGTAACACATAAGTGTTACTTCAAACATTACAGTCAAATCTCACTGTAACAACTTGGTCTGGACTGATGAAATATGCCAATTCAAAACATAAATTCACTATATACTGTAAAAATAATAAAGAATAAATGTAATTGGGGATTTTTTTTAAAGTGATGTTCAACAGAGACATTTGTTATAAAATGATGACATACACGCAGGGATTCCACTGCATTATTACTATATATTAAAGTTATGCTATATGTGTATGCTTTTCAAGTCCCAATTTTCTTTTTGAATGACCAGTTGCCAGGAATGATTTATTTTTTTAAAGTAAAAACCTGTCAAAATGAGTAAAAACTGGCAGTTACAACCTTGTTTTAATAATTTGTATTACTAAATGAAATTTCAGAAATCTTGCATTACATCTACATGGTGTCTATGTGTGGTGTTTATTGACGAACACACAAGTTGTAATCCACAATATTGTGAACATATTGACAGAAATTAATTGTCTAGCATCTTTGCCATGGTGCATTCCTGTCAAAACAGACTGCATAATCCTTGATCTTCTTTCTTTTGAAGATGGTAAAGAAGTGTAGCTGTTTAGCAAGTATACACTTATGCACGTTCACAATCCTTTTGTCCTTCCATGTCCATCTATTTATTTTGGCATGAACAGACGATTGCGCCACATTTTGAAATTTTGTGTGAAAAAAGCAACAAATGTGTTCAGATCAATCCTTAGCATGCAGTAGTAGTCCTACATTTTCACTGTAAATGACAGTTTATATATATGATAAGAATTAGATCTCATTCAATCTGAAGCAGTCACATAACATTTCATACAGTTTATTGTACATCAGCTGACTCAGCTAAATTGGTTTACTTTCATAGTAAAACTAGTTCTATTGTCATATATATATATATATATATATATATATATATATATATATATATATATATATATATATATATATATATATATATATATATATATATATATATATATATATATATATATATATATATATATATATATATATATAAATCAATGTATACATATATATATATATATATATATATACAGCTTTATATATGTATATATACAGTGATTTTTTTCTGGATATACACAGGTATATGGCATATACTAGCCTTTTATTATTTGTTTTATACTCTGTTTCTCATTTGGTTCAACCTAATGAAATTCTCAGCCATGACCAAAACATAAAATACTACTGTGATTTATTCTTTTTATCAGAATAGTAAAGGGTTCATACTGACTAGGCTCCCTGGTGATAGATTAAGCGGTAAAGCTAGTGTGGGAACACAGTCTGAAACTGAATATTGGTTTGAATTTATAGTTCATCCGTCTATTCTTTGCTGGTACTAACTTTTAGCACAAAAGTCCCATTTTGAAATACCTGATTTCACCTTTAACAAAACCTGGAAAATTTCATTTTGTCTTTCATCATTTATAGCCTTGCTGGTTGATCGTGATTCATCCATTAAGTGACACATCCGACATTTCCCGTTACTTTCATTGGTCACTTTGTGTCATCAGCAAAAGAAATTCACCATAAAAGTAAAATGCATCACAATAGAAGGATGAATTCCAAATTAGCCCACAGGTCTTATAATGTTCATTGTAACGAACAAATACTGCATCCCGGGCAGTAATCAAGTGTAATGATCTCTGGCAGAGCCGAGCAAGAAAGGGAGTCCAAACATCGTTTATCTGTGCTGAGCCAACATGTTTTTCATTGGCTGGCGAATCAAAGTATATGCAAAATTGCCATTGATCAGAGGCATCAGCCAAGGTAAGTGACGCAGTGTGTATCAGAACAAAAGATTAATTAGGAGAAGGGCTTCCACCTGGTAGAGAGTTTTGTGAAGGGAGAGTATGGTCACTTACAGTATTACCGAGTTAGCTGTCTGAGAACTGGATTCAAGAATGTAGAATTCAGATTCTAGAGAATACAATTCAGAAACACACAGATGAGCTAGGGGAAGAAACAATGCTTGCTAGGTGAATATCAGACATTTCCTCATTCTGCTAGTTAGCAGAATAAAGCAAAGCATTATGTCATGGTTTATAGCATAGGTTCTGAAACATTTTCGGGCCTCCGCTTGCTTTGCAAGACATAAGTTCTTAAAGTTTTTAGTCTTATATATCAAAATTTTAATAAATATTTTGATGTCACGACTTGCGCTTGTTGGTATATCGGGATGGGTGGGCGTGTGTTGTTGCTAGGTAATAATTAGGTACTTTTTACCCACCAACTAATCGTATTCCCACCTTTTGTCCTAGGAAAAAAAAGCACTGTGTATATATATATATGTATATGTACATGTATATATATATATATATATGTGTGTATATATATATATATATATATATATTTATACATGTGTGTGTGTGTGTGTGTGTGTGTGTATATCTTAATGGTGTGCACAGCCAGCAAAAAAAGGACACAGCTGTGATATAAGTGTGAAAATCAATGTATGGGAAACAGCAATATCAAATCTTTTCAAATATATAACAGAAGCAGGAGATGTAACCTCTCCTGTTTTAGCCAATATTAAAATAACTATATCCAATCATCTTGGACATGGCATTAGATGTGTGGGCGTTAAATGAGGAATTAGGCCAGAGATAAATAAACCCACAGGGTGTTAAGGAAACTCTGGGCACTAGTAGGATAATGACCCGAAGGTCAGTTATTTATGGTAATTATTGAGTACACCTGCCACAACTCTGTGTGATTGCTGCCCTCAGGAAATATATTTCCACAAGATCAATGGAAGACAAGAATTCTAACAAGAACATAACAGTGTGGAGTTAGGACTTGATATTAACATTATCACATGAAAGCAAAATCCACATTGAAATAAGCAAAGAAAAGTTTACTATTTGATTTGTAGCATGTTTGTTCCTTCTCTTCTTCAACAAACATAAATTACTCCAGCAGTGATGTTTTAAATGTTCTTGTTTTTCTGGTTCATGATGCCTTATGAGCTAATCTATAATAAGGTTGGTAACCTCACACATAATCTGAGATTATGTTTTTGTTTTTCCTGAACCTGGACTTATTTTTAGAAAATTACAAAGAGTTCTTGGACTTCTTAAAAACAAAAATGAAATTTAAGCTTTAATATTGCTTCTTTCATTCATTTTGGGTGGATATTACAGTAGCTTGTTTTCCACATTTAGGATTGGTTTCACAATAACTTGTTTTTCACATTCAGGATTGGTTACATAACTTGTTTTTCACATTCAGGATTGGTTACATAACTTGTTTTCTACATTTAGGATTGGTTTCACAATAACTTGTTTTTCACATTCAGAATTGGTTTCATAACTTGTTTTTCACATTTTGGATTGGTTTCACAATTAACTTGTTTTCCACATTTAGGATTGGTTTCACAATAACTTGTTTTTCACATTTAGGATTGGTTTCACAATAACTTGTTTTTCACATTCAGGATTGGTTTCATAACTTGTTTCCCACATTTAAGATTGGTTTCACAATTAACTTGTTTTTCACATTTAGGATTGGTTTCACAATTAACTTGTTTTCCACATTCAGGATTGGTTTCATAACTTGTTTCCCACATTTAGGATTGGTGTCACAATACCGGTAACTTGTTTTTCACAACTTGTTTTCTACATTTAGGATTAGTTTCACAATTAACAAGTTTTTCACATTTAGGATTGATTTTTCAATACCGGTAACATTTTTTCCTATGTCAGAGTACTGTACTTTTTCGCAAACTACCCAGTATATAATTGAAGAATTAATTTTAAATAAATGGTCAGTGACGGAAACATTATTGACAATAGGTAGCAAAACTATGATCTGATAGGCAAAAATTTAAGACACAAAACAATAAATTTTACAAATCACTGGAAACACCCAAGAAAAAACCCACAGGAAAAAACACAGTAATACACTAGCCAAAGTCCAATAATGGAACTAGATTGATTGACAGGTTGAATTCCAAGAAAATATGAATTTGTTAGTCATGTTTCCTATCTTCTTCTTCCTCTGTATTCTTCTCAAATTTCTGCTGTTAGTTGGCAGAATAAGGCAATGCATTATGTCATGGTTTATATAATAGGTTCCCATACATTCTCAGGCCTCCGCTCGCTTTGCAAGACATAAATGTTGTAACACGCCCTCCCCCCCCCCATTATAACAGTTTCTTTTTCGTGTTCAAATCGTTTGATAGATTTTACATAAATATCAACTAATGATACATTACTGCATATATCATTAAATTATAGAAAAAACCGGGGTCAATATGTGATTCAAATTGTTATACCGATTTTGTAGGAACATGGCCCATATGTATAGATTGTAAAGTGTATGCTCAAATAACATTACACACTTAGTTTCATTCAAATGGTTTAAATATGACGATTCAGAATGCACATTAAGAGATTGCATTACAGTAGTAAGAATCTTATTGTAACAATTAAAACACAGCAAAATTGTTTATTTTGAATTTATGAAGTAAAAATACAAAGCAAAAATAAGAAATTAATGTGAAGGATGAGCCTGATGCATTTTTTAAAAGTTTGGTAATATTTAGTTCAACTTTTGTCAAAAACAGTCAGAAATCACCACGCTTAATTATACGCAATCGGTTACTTTTCTTAGATAGTAAATTCGCTACAGCACTAAGCCCACACTCTGCAAAATAAGATGTGGATGCCATATCTAGGACATAGGCATTAGTCGAGGAAATTATTTCTTGGAAACATGAGAATATCACAGGGTAACTTAGTATAGAATTAATAAGTATGTAATGAGAACCTGTTCCTATGTTTTTCAAGTCATACGTATATAATGAGAAACTATTCCTGTTTTTCTCAAGTCCTAAGTATATAACGAGAAACTATTCCTATGTTTTTCAAGTCATACGTATATAATGAGAAACTATTCCTGTTTTTTTGAAGTCTTAAGCATATAATGAGAAACTATTCCTATGTTGGGACTTCAAATGGGAGCAAAGAATATCAAATCAGTGATCTAATGCATGTTGTAAAAGATTACTATAGATGTTTAGGATCAGAGTTCGTTATCCCACCACATAGGTCACCTAAAATACATGTAATGTGAAAAGCCAAACGACACAGATATTGTAGTCAAGCTACAAACCATGAAACACCATTCATTCTATTTTCTGGACAACATATAACCAACAGCGGTTTGCAAATAAATGCAGATGATGTCAGAAAAAAATTAGAAAACTATGCTTAGAAGATACAAAATCATGAAAGAAATGTGTAGAAAATATACTCTATCTATTCACTAAACCCTTTGATGTCTTTCAGGGTCAGGGGTTGGTTTCATGATAAATATACTGTATCATGAGAACACGGTCTAGAACAGTGTTTCGCAACGTGGGTGTGGCGTGGGGCCACAGGGCGGCAATTTGATTGTTCAGGGGAAAAAATTTTTCTGAAACAATTCCATTTTTTAATATTAAAAAAATGTATATACTACATAGGGGGGCATCAGAATTCTAGAAAGACTTTGGTGGGGCATGCTAAAAAGAAGGTTGGGAAACACTGGTCTAGAAGGTATAAAGACATCATGAAAAAACTGTCTAGAAGATATATGCTAGTGGATATATACTCATATTTATAATAGTAAATTTTTAGAATACGTGGACATATTTTGAGATACGTTCTAAGAGACAAAAGTGGAAAAAAGCAATGGGTAATAACATATTACTATCACATTTAATGTGTAAGACTTCATTACCCTATATTTTCCCTTGTCACTAATGTGGATCACAATTTCACTGCTGTCCCATCAATTTTTTAGAAGACAACATATAGAGAAAACTTCTAGGAGATATAAACATGTGCTGAGAAAATGTGTAGACAATAAGACATATCTCTCCAGGAGTAGTAAACACATGTGGAGAAATGAGGAAACTATTTGTAGTGCATATATTAAGCAAAGTGTAAGCATTGAAAGAAAAAAACTTTAAGTACAGAAACTGTAAGAAACCCATGTAGCAAAAAAAAATGTAGAAACAATGCAAATATAATTATACTAAACAATGCAGAAACTGAATAGAAGAAAATAGTATACAGAAAAACACACACAAAAACTAAACAAGAACACAAGAAACAGTGCAGAAACATGAGCAGGAGAAATTATGAGTATAAAATATGTGAGTCACAGTGACTATGAGCAAATGAGTGTAAAAATATGAGTTAAAGTATTAATCAGCACAAGAAATACTGCAAAATCTCAATTATACAAAAATATGAATAATTTCAATTAAAGCTGCTTTGTGGACAAGAAATTGCTCATTGTTAGAAAATATGAGCAGAAAAGTATAATATAACCGAGTGAACAAGGGATTAAGGTGCTTAGTAGTGTAATCAACAGCTATAGTATTGGTGATAGAAAACCAGCCAAGTTGTAAACCATAACACAACACATTCCATTCTCTGTACTACATCCATATAACTTGCAGGAGTTTGAGAATGAAAGCAGAATAGAAGAAAGTAGATACTTGGAAAAATTTTTCTAAATAGTACAATATCACTAATAATACTATAGCTAGATCATCATCATCATCATCAAGTGCCGTCTCCGCAACGAAGGTTGGCTGCAACGTATCTCCAACATCTCCTGTCTCTTGTCTTGGTGGTGCACTCTGCTAGACTGTAACCTGTCCATCGTGTAATGTTACTCTCCCACTTGTATCTCTGCCTACCTCTTGCTTGCTTCCCTTTGACTTTGCCCTCAAGTAAGGTCTTCAATAAGGGGTCATGTCTTTTAATGTGTCCAAAGTATTTTATTTGCCTGATCTTTATTTCTCTTAGTAGTTCTTTCTTCATATTAAGTGTTTTTAGCACCTCTTTATTTGTTTTCTTCTCTTTCCATGATGTTCTCCCTTTTCTTCTATATACCCACATCTCAAAGGCATCAATTTTGTCTTCTAATTGTTTATTTAGTGTCCATGTTTCTGAGCCATACATTAATATGGAATAGATGTAGCATTTTATAATTCTCATTTTTAACTTGTTTGTAATTTGTTTAGATATTAATACTTTCCTCATGTCATTGAAGGTACTTTTAGCCATTCCTATTCTCCTTTTAACTTCTGTTTCACATCTGCCATCATTTGTGACTATGTGTCCAAGATATTGATACTGTTTTACTTGTTGTAGTTTCTCTCCCTGTATGTTTATGTTTACCTCCTGTTCTTCTGTGTTTTTGCTGATTATCATGGTTTTTGTTTTTTGAATGTTTATATCCAGTCCATATTCATTACTTGATTTATTGACTTGATCTATTAGTCTTTGTAGTTCATGTTCACTTTCTGCTAAAAGAACAGTGTCATCTGCATATCTAATGTTGTTTATTATTTTCCCATTGATCTTGAGTCCTGGTATTTCTTCTATATTTTTAAAGATATTCTCTGTGTAGATATTAAATAGGCTTGGTGATAAAATGCATCCTTGTCTTACCCCTCTTCTTATTTCTATGTACGGAGAGTAGCTGTTTTCACATCTTATTGATGCAGTTTGTTCCCAATATATATTTCTAATCAGCCTGATGTCTTTTCCCTCTATGCCTATTTCTTGAAGACATTTGATTAATTTTTCATGTTGGACTCTGTCAAAGTCCTTGCTGTAGTCTATGAAGCAAATATAGATACTTTTTTGGACTTCTATATATTTATCTATCACTAGCCGGATACTCAGTGTAGCTTCTCTGGTTCCTTTGTTTTTCCTAAAACCGAATTGTTCTTCACCGACCTCCATGTCTATCTTGTTCTTAATTCTTTCATGTATTATCTTGAGAAGTATTTTAGTTAGATGGCTCATTAGACTTATTGTTCTATATTCTGTACAATCCACAGCCCTGGGCTTCTTACCGGTAGGTAGTGGCATGAATATTGATGATGTTATGTCTTTAGGTATATGACCTGTTTCGTATATGTCATTGCAAATTTATGTGATAGTATCTACACCAAATTCATTTAGAGTTTTTATTATAGCTAGATAATTCCTGGAAAATTACAATTCACCGATATGTCAATCCTGAAAAAAATTTATTATTTTACAAAATATTAATTAGGCATCAAACTAATTTACATGAAATATATAGGAAAATATAAACTGCACTTGTGACCACAAAATAGACTTTTAATTGAGCTGAGCTGATAATAATTTCTGAATTATCTTGATATTTTCAATAAAACAACACACAGACTATACATTTTTGTGTTCGCAAAGACAAGAAGAATTGTTGATCACATTGCTAGAATTTTCAGATGGATACAGATCTAACTTATATTCAAAATGGAGGTTAATTGGCATTAAAACAAATGTTGATATTTTTTAAGAATATCTGCTGTTTTCAGTTATGTCGAGAATACTTGAAAGTTACATACCGGTATATAAAAGGGAAAATGTTTTAAAGACTTAATAAATGTAGTGTCAAACCATTGCTTGGCTGTGTTCACTAAATTTAAAAGGGTTATAATGGATTTAAGTTACCTCAAAGAACTAAAATATCTATTAAATCAATATGAAATAAATTTTGTTAGAATCGATGACCATGATGTGTAGCATCAAGACATCCGGTCCTGAATCATACATCCTTCATATGGAAATAGATGCATATATTCTCTAAATGTAATAAAAACTGAGCATGGATTAGGGAAGCCTGGTCACAGGATATTTACAGCCTAAAGCAGTATTGCCTAAAACAACTGAAAAAAACTGTGGCACAGTGCAAACACAGTAACAGTGGCGACCTGCAACTGTGAAACTTTTTTTTTGCGCCTTATACCCCTTTATTCCTTCATATATGTTTGTTGTCATTGACTCCTTTATTTGTGTAATCCATTGTGTCTGTGTAGTAATGCTTTTTCAGGGTCACTGTCTGATGGTAGTCTTGAAGCATGCGAAAACCACTTAATCTATTGTCTTCTGATGTAATCCAGAATTGTCATTGTTTTTGTTATTCTTCTGAAGTTTTCATTTCTTTTTCTGTTTCTTATTGTTACTCTGAGGATTTGACGTAGACAAATCATTCCTGTTGTAACAAGTTTTCTTTTTTTTAATTCTGCTGTTAGTGTCCACATTTGGTAGCATAGTGATGGTATTATGATAATTTTATATAGTTCAGTTTTGGTGTTCATGTTCACATATTTGTTTTTGAAAATAGAAGACACCTGCCCCAAGACCTGGTATGTTGTATCTATGTAGGATTTATTTGGTGTTTTTCCTCATTGGATGCTTCCAAGATAAGTGAATTCTTTCACCTGTTTAAGTTGTTGATCATCAATTAGAATAGTGATGTTTCTGCTTTTGCGACTGACATTACCTCTGTTTTTTTTGTTTTTTTATCTTCATATAAAAGGACCTACATGTTGTGTGGAGTCTATTTGTATGTTGCTGTAGTTGAACGTCGTCTTCTGAGAACTTTCCCTGTTTCCTATGGGCGTTTTAGTTCTACACAGTCGGGTTTGCTAGACCTGTCAAAATGTTGTTTCTGTGTCTCCAAATGGTTAAACCGTGTTCTAAACTATACCATTCAGAAAAGAAATCACACATTAAACATGGACAATAAATAAAACTACAGCCAAGAGAATAAAAGCATTCAAAATGAAGTTCTACAGGAGAGTCCTGAGAATACCATGGACAGCAAGGAAGACCAAAGAAGATGTGGTAAGAAAAATCAAAGTCCAAGAAGGCTGGCTTTTAAACACTATATGAAGAAGGAAGTAGGGTATTTTGACCATGTGAAGAGACATGATGGCATGGAAAGAGTGTTGTTGGAAGAGGCGATAGAAGGCAGAAGAGTGAAAGGTTGACTAAGACGTTGCAGGACAAGAGATATTTAGAAATACATGCACATGTTGCTAGAGGAGGCGGAATAACTTGCCAGAAACTGCACAGATTTCAGGAAATTCATAAGGAAGACTACGTTCTGGAAAGAATATGTCATATGACAAAAAAGCACTATTCACTATACATGCGCAAACCGAATGTTCAAGTACAACAGAAAGCACACCAGATCTGGAAAGATCTTACTCTGGTATTCCACCTTGATGTGGAACAGATGGTGAACAGTCTGCTACAGGACAGTCTGGTCAAGGAGTAGGAATTGAAGAGAGAAGACAACTAGTACCTAAAATTTATGGGTCAAAGGTCATGAGCCATTGGACCGCTGGATCAGCAACCAACCAACCAACCTAAAACTAAATGCTGAAGTTGGATTTGCTGTATCAAGGAACAGTATACATGGACAAGATGTAAACCATGATGAATGGATTTATATTTTCCTGACTCTATCCTGATAAATTAATAATTTTTTTTCTATTATGCAACTCTGAACAGAGCAGAATGTTCAAACATAAGGTGCAACAGTCCACCAATGGCATTTTCCCATGCTAATTCTGCTACAAATAAAATCACTCATGGATCAGCAGATTTAGTCATAAAAAGACATGTTTGTCCCAATTAACTCCATCTGGTATAGGCTTGCTTCAGACTATCTGTCAAGATGAATAAAGCCATATTCTGCTAAAAGGCAGAAGATAAAACGAAGAATAACAATCCACAAGAAACTATTTGTACATAAAGAAACATGAGTTTTGGAAACTCACAGTATGCTGAGGTCTAAGAGAAAATCTAAACAAAAGCAATATATGTTTTACAACACTAAGGAACTTTAGTTAATGATGGCAAAGACACAGTACATCAACCTTACAACTAACTGATTTAATTCAGAATTCCATTTTAGAGTTACACGTGAGCCTGACTTTATTAACCATCATTGAGTGGAATAGGATAGCACTATCTTACTTAAATCATAAAAACTGATAACTATAAGAGAATGTAAATCTTAAGTACAGAATTTGTGAAAGTGAAAGCAATTATAAACACAAAAAGATCTGAGCAAAAGAAATTCTTGGAACAAGTAATTATGGGACCAAGCAATTATTGGTACATGCAATTATGAGCACATGCAAATATGGATACAAAAAATTATGGGTGCAAGCAATTATGAGCACATGCAATTATGAGCACATGCAATTCTGCACAAAAGCAATTTCGAACTGAGAACTAAGCAAATATGAGTACAAGAGGCTCTGAGAGCTAAGTAATTATGAGCACAAGAAACGCTGAGAACCACACAAATATGAGTACAAGAAGTTCTGAGTGAGAACTTTGCAAGTACGAGTACACAAAGCTCTGAGAGCTAAGCAGTTATCAGCACATGAAGCTCAGAGAACTAAACAAATATGAGTATAAGAAGCTCAAATAAATAGGTAAATATGGACATAGAAAACAGTAGACACAAGCAAAAGTAATAGCACAAGCAAAATATGGATACAAGAAATTTGTGCAAGCAAATATTAGTACACATTTTTAGTACAAGCAATATATGAGTACAGAAAACTGTAAACACAATCAAATAAAGGCATAACAAGTCCTATAACAACCATTATTAAATTGATAAATCTATTGTCTTATTATGTGGTTCTATAGTGGTCTCTCTAGATATGAAAGTCTTGAGTTTGATTCCTCCCGGTGACATAAAAAGTAAAGGTAAAGGTAGGTCCCATGGCATCTGCCGTCGGGGATGAAGATAACTCTTCATGTACTAAGCCGCAGCAACTATTAGGTGGGGTGGCCAGTTCCCTTCCTTGCTGTTTTTTACCTTCCCTAACTCATGCGTCAGGTACTCATTTACAGCTGAGTCGACTGGAGGAGTGGTCGTGTCAAGTTAGAAATCACAACCCGGATTGATTTTTTTTAATGTCCGGACGTGGTTTCGAACCTGGCACGCTGTAACCAGATGACAGCAAGCAAGCTCACTATCCACTAGGCTACCGCGCTCCTCCAGGTGACATAGCTCACTTAAAACAATAGTGTCATAATTACAAATACTCATCTAATCATGGCTGCAATATTTACTAATATTACTCCCTTTCATCTTCTTCTTCTTTCTGTCCTCATGTACCTTTCGGTGTTGAGGGGAGAGTGAGTGTACGGTCTTTTGCCCTTCTATTTGCCTCCTCTGCTGTTATATTTCCGAGTGTCTCTAATACACTATCTATCCACCTTTTACGAGGGCATCCAATAGGTCTCCTGTTTTCGTATCGTTTGTTAAGTGTTTTTTGGATAATACTTTGCTCTTTCTGTCTGGTTATGTGGCCGTATCATTTAACTTGTTGTTTCTGTATGTATTCTAATGTTGGTTTGATCCCTAATTGTTTCCTTAGTGCTTCATTCCTGATTTTGTCTCTCAAGCTAACTCCAATCATACGTCTCACACATTTCATTTCAGTGGTGTTAATCTTATGTATTGTTCTAGAATCTAATGTCCAAGTTTGACACTGATAACACAATGTTGGTAAGAAAATGGTGTTGAAAAGCGCTTTCTTTGTTTCTTAGTAAAGGTGTTAATTGACCAATGATCTGACAGGCCTTATTACATCTTGCGTTTATTTCTGCTTCTTATTTGTTGTCATATCTCAATGTGCTGCACAACCTTCCCTTTCATGGTCAATACAATTTCTTCATTATCTGTAGAAGACATAGCAGCTACAATTCCTTTCTGCATTTGTTCTAAAATTTCCATCGGTTAACAAGACCTAGACCAGAGAACAGATTAGATTGTGTTACAGTCTACATCTCGGTTGCAATGTTTGCAAATTTTGGCTTGAAACATCCAACTTCAGAATTTTTGGGTCAATTCTACAGGTTGGGGTAGCCATCATGATGTTCAGCCTCCACATTTATTTCCCATCTGTGACATGACTGGGCACTGGATCATACCTACTTGTAGTCTTGGGTCAATTGGATATAAACACCTTATAAATTAAATTACTCTTGGAACTTCATATGAGTGGTCCTTGGTTCATTCCCCATTTTAGGAGGAAATGTTTTTCAGATCGCAACGGCTCCCAGGTCGACCCAGCCTCAAAATGGGTACTGGATTAATCCGGGAAGTAAAGACTGCGAGGGAGAGGAGATGGCTACCGCCCTCATTTGCAGAGCCTCTGAAATGTGATATCGCTAATATCTCATACCCCTACGGCATTAATAAATGTTATGGGTTACTTTACTTACTTACTTAAGTGATAAGTCAAAGCTTGGGTAACCTCAACCCGATATTTGTATTTGTAATGAATGAAATGAAAATTTGTAGCATGCTTTATGAGTTATGGTAACACTAGAAATAGTCAAGCATTAGCCTTGTACTCATGAGGATGTAGGTTCAAAATTAAACCATTACATCTTGGTTACATATGCATTTTTTCTGAGATCATTAATATAAGAACTGAAAGGAGTGGTGAATGATCAATGAATAATATCAATAAAACCCATAACCCTTCAGGGTCGTAGGGGTACCACATTGGAAGCTTCAGCACACAGAGTCCTCCAGTGAATTCTATCCTCAGCGATGTGGATGAGTGTGGAAATATCTAGCCCTGTCCATTCCTTGATGTTGTCTGTCCATGTCTTTATTGGTGAATGGTATTAATTGCAGAAAAATGTTGTTATGATAATAAGGAGAAAACCAAATACAATAAAGTTAATCTTCTGCACCATTTGAGTTATTTTTTGAGGAAAAATGTGTTTGCAAACAATAATGACAAATGCTCATGTTGGATTGGAAAATCTTTAAAAACAATAAAGATAAATGCACATGTTGGGAAATCTTTAAAACCGAGACAAATGCTCAGTTTGATCAAGAACAAAAAAACTTTTGAGAATTGCAAATGGAGAAAAAATTTTAAGTGTGAGAATATTCTTGTGGATCCAGACTAGAACAATTGACACAACAATAAATACATTGTGCATACCTTCTTATGGTATAAGCAACCATATTGCCTGAAATGGAACTCCTTTTTAAAATAAACTGTAAAATTAATTAACAGAAAATTACAAGCAATCACTTAAGGCTCTTTTTCAAAATGAAAAAATTACACAAAAACTGAAGTTCTAACTATATTATAATTATAAAAGAAGACATTAAACTTTTTTGAAGACCTTACTTGAGGTAGAGTTGAGGGGAGGCAAGCATGAGGTAGGCAGAGATACAAGTGGGAGGGAAACATAACAAGATGGATAGGTTAGAGTTCACCACTAAAGCAAGAGAAAGAGGATGTTGGAGGTCAATTGCAGCCAACCATTTGTTGTGGAGATGGTGCTTGATGACAACGATGAGAATTTATGTTAAAAATTATTTATTTATGAATGTGCATAATTACTAGCATTTTTTTTTTACTAAAATTAAAAATTTCAAGCCAAAAAATATTAATTTGTTGAATTGCAACCCTAAACATAAAATGACCCTGTCATGGTAACCTATAGGTGCAACGTGTACATAAGTAGATAGTCATAGTGAGGAAATACGTACTGGTGGGTTCTGTGACTCCATGGTTTTATGCATTTCTCATCTCTTCTCACCTGTAAAAGTGAGGTGAGGTGCAGATAAAGTGGTTTGTTCACCTTGTGAGAATGGACCAAAGCCAAATATCACTGAGAGATTATAACAAATGATCAGCCAAGGTAAGACTGAGAAAGAGATGAATCGATACCATCACACCACCCTCCACAAACACAGACTCAGGTGTCACATCTAGCCTTGAACAGAAACTTACAGCTCTCACCCCTACGCTTAACGACAAGTGGGGATCCTATCAACCAGCTTCACTTGGGGATAGACAATAGACCTCACCAGTAAATCTTTGATTCATACCTAATTCATTACTAAGTTTCAACACTACTGCTTCACCAAATGATCAATCAACTAACATTTGGTTACTGACTGAACTTCAGTAGTTTCAATTTGTACAATCTAATAATAAATATTCAATGAACTCTGACTAAAGGGAACAAACAAGAAACTTAAGCCCTGCACAAATGGCTATTGACTAAAGGACAATGATGCCGCTCCTAACACAAGGGGAAAAAAACACATCCATGTGACCACTAACGATATGTTGTTAATGAAGCATATCCTGAATAGGATATTGGTATTCAACTATTTTTGAAAAACACTGATACATTTAATCACATTTCTATTACATTTTGGAAAAACTGCTTTCAAACCATGATTAGACTTTTGTAAAACACAGGTTTATATATTGTTTCAATGGGACACAACAGACTATAGCTAAAACTAGTAGGTAAATAATGAATCGCACACAAGAAATCATACAAATTACAATACACAAATCACATTCAACGTTTCAACCAAAAGGTCTTTATCAAGACACAAACAAAACATCAAAAGACGATTTTCAAACCATGAGAAAGTTCAATTGAGTTATGTTTATACTAACTCCTCTACCACTGAGTTGGAAATTACAGATTTTGCCACTCTCTAAGGTGCTTTATTGTTCATATATTTTTTTTTAAAATACATCTAGTATTTCTTAACTACTTGAAAACCAATTTTAATCAAATTCAATTTCTTCGCTGCACCTTATCACATTTATTCTTCGGCAAAATATTTGTGGTCTTTTCTTAGAAAACTTACCTACTCTTTTGTTTTATATTTAAAACAAAATAAAATTACATTTCAATTAAAATATATTACAATTGTATAACCCATGATTGCTATAACTATACAGTACATTGAGATACCAGAAACACTATAATTGTGTTTATTTGTTATTATAAGAACTGTGTTGGGAATGATTCTCCCTGGGACAGCAACCTGCAATAGTCAACTTCATTCTCAGTTGCTTCTAGTAAGCAACTATTAAACGGTGTAATGTACATATAAAGTAAAATTGACGAGATCCGGAGAGAAGTAAAACAACATTCAAACACTTTGATATACATCTTCAAACTTCAATAAAAATGTAGTTAAGAATGTCATACACAATGTATTGACATATATTCAACACACACATAAATGTTTCATTTGACACAGCTCATTGGTCATAACTACAGTAAAAGACAAAGTTTGATTTGATATGATTTTTGGAAGAGGCATTCTAACCAACAAGCAAGCAAGGCACATCTACCAAGGCACAGCCATCACTTGTGATGTTCTTATAATTAAATATAACATACATAACTCAGTAGTTGACTGTCAGAGATTCACTTATCCTATAATCTCTCAAGTAAAATGCTGGTACTATCTTATTGATTGTTTCATTATATCACACAATGGCATTGGGTCTAAAGGCATGAGCCCATGTACCGATGGATCTGCAACCAACCACTGTTTCATTCACTATTGCATGTTTTACTGTTAAGTTATTCTGAATGGATTTTAACTGTATTAATACAGGAGAGAAACTTCACAGAACAACCATCAAAGAGGGTATAACTATAGGTCTCAACAATATACAAGAATTACATACTGTAGCATTACATTGTTCAAATGGAGAGCTCTGGTTTCTGCCCTATGTTCTGCGCTGAAGGAACATAGATAGATAGAATACAGGAGACTTTGCTTATAACGGGCATGAACATAATGGATTTTAACTGTGTTAATGAAGGAGACTTCACTATATATCAGTCATCATGCTATTGTATACAGAGTGAATTTTGACTGTGTTAATAAAGGAGACTTCACTATAACAATCATCATGTTGCTGTACACAGAGTGAAATTTTTAATTTACCTCAGAAAAATAAAAATGCAATCCTTACCACAATTTGAACAAGAATCATCATGATTGTAAGTCAGATGTTTCAACAATTTCCAGGGTGGACAAGGTAGGCAGGGAATTGAACTTAGATCAATTACATCTAATTTTTTTTATCTCACTTTTTCTCATACTCCCATTGGCTTTCTTGTATAACAGTCCCACTATATTTCCAGCTGAATGCAGAGAATGGAAATGTGGTGTTGCCATATTATTGGTGCCAATGACCTGACACATTTAACATTGGCAGTATCTATTTATATGAGGTGATCTGCTGTCAGTGGACTGATCTTGTGTATTAAAATGGTCCATTGCTCCCTGTGTCCACGGATACAAAACCTTTCATCATTTGAGAGTCTGGTTCTGGTATAAAATAAACACTGGACAGTAGAATTTAAATAGAGTTGGTTTGCCCAATTAACCAAGGTTTTCCTCACAAACATTGTGAAAACCTACTTCATTAAAGTTTGGATTTTTACACACATTTTTCTGCAAAATGGAATCTTTTTGCTTCCTGCCATTTTCTGTTCATCATCACATGCATAAGGAGATAACTAAAACCTTGTTCTCAATAATGAAGATTGTCTTCACCACGACTTCTGTATTTTGTCATCGGATGTGTACTCCACTTGCACTAAGAGCTTTCCTCTATGTTTTCTCTGTAGACACTGAATTCAACAAATGGGTATTATTTCACATCTCCAGAGACTTGCTCACTAGAGATACGGGGACCATGACAACCTGGCTATTCAGGCAAACCTTTTCTAATCTTACACTGTGCTATGACAGTTTTCTAGGCGGTGGGACTAAAAGGTACCAATCAGAGATGTTGTTTGTCTAGGAGCGATCAATTATCATTATAGTTTATACACACTCCTGAGTCAACCTCCAAAACATTGGTCAGGTGTTGTGCACAAGATACAAAACTGCATGTTATCAGGATGCACCACAAGGAGGTGCTTTTAGGATCTTGATTATCTGCTAGCCATGACAATAGTATAAACAAATGCAAAACCCTTTGCATGTTAATGTACTTATAATTTTCAAACTTAGAATATTTATTCAGAAACATGCTCATTTCACTGATTAATTATAGCTATTGACTACCGGTACTTATTAATCAAGAATATTTATCTATTCACAGAAGTGAAATGCATTTTTCATTACATAACATTTTATCATTCACATATAAACACTTCTTTATGAACAGTTTTCTCGTCACAGATTGCCAAATAATCTACAAACAACCATTTCTAAATCCTGCTACCATGAACAGTTTTCTCTGTCACAGATTGCCAAATAATCTACAAACAACCATTTCTACATCCTGCTATCCAGTTTGTAATTAACTTTTGCTTAACTCATGAATACACAATAAATCTGCAGGCATGTAACCAAATTGACTGTCCATAAATAATATAAAATTTTTTTGCAAATTTATACCATCACCTTCCCTCCCAACTTTGCCAATTCAGGGACCCGTCCTGCTTAATTAACCCCCCCCCCCCCCCAATGAGAACATTCATTAGAAAAGTATGATTAAAAATATGTTTTGTTCCACATTTATAGACAAAATTGTTTCATTCAAACACTTTTATTGGTGTATAAATATAGGCGTGTTGACATCAATTTTTGTCAAGCCAACACCCGGGAAGGGGACGACATTGTCAACAATTTTTCAGACCCTCTCCTCTCTAGTTGTTAACATTATAGACAGATAAGAGCATAAATGGGCATGTTCATTAGCAATTTTAAAAGAAATCAATGTATAATAATGACTATCCAGGTTGTACACAATACTTAATTACAATGGTAAAACATGACTAGTTCAGCTAACCCCACAAGGTCATATGTAAATATATTTTTTTTTAATTGACCTGTGCAGCTTTACTGAGATATGAGCAAAAATTAATTTTTTATAAAAACCACATCAGATCTAATATCAGTCACTCAATAATGAACACAAGCAAATAATAATTGAAAAATATTACTAGAAATACTCTTACAATGAACAAACATGGCAGGTACTTCTATAGTACAGATACTAGTGATCCAATATACCTATAATTATCAACATAATAGGTCTCACCAAAACACAAGACTTTCAATATAATCATCCACTGATATCTGGAAGAGAAACATAATACAAATCACTGATATCTGGAAGAGAAATATAATACACATCACTGATATCTTGTTTTTTCATGCTGCTTTTGAAGTGTTTATATAATAAGATACTAATGCAGAAAATCTTTAAAACTTAATTCTCAAATCTGTACTTTAAAGTCATCTATTTCTTTAAAATGTATCTCGTTTCTTCAAATATTTATTCCTATCCTAAGATTTCTGATCAATCAATCACTTTTGTCCAATCCAAATTATTTATTGTATAGAATGGCTGCAATTCTAAGGGAGAATGGCATCCATAGCTACTTCTCATAACATGGATATATTGTCCTTGACATGCTATTCACAGCAATTAGAAACAGAAAGGCTTCCATTCAAAGTATCTATAATATGAAGGTTGATGATGGATAGGGGGGAAAATTTGATTTGTTCCATTAACCATATTCCCTACCACCTGGAAAGATGATCATGAGTCTCCACAATGATTTATTCCTTACATTGTATATTAATTACATTGTTAGTTATTTTTAAATATTTTCTACCACAATGTCAAACTGTCCAGCATCTTCTGTAACATTTTATTCCCTTCAATTTTGTCTATTGTCACTTCATGTAACATTCCTTCTCTTCTAATAATGTGGCCAAAAGAAAAGAAGACTTTATTTTTCTGATGTTAACAATCAATCTTTGTATGTGAATTTCTCGCAGCACTTCATCATTACACATTTAAATGTTTATGTCATTCTCAACATCCTTCTATAAAAATATCTATGCAGCGTACAATCATCTTTATGATGAAATAGGCTGAAACTCCTTGATTATCACTTGCTGGATGCCACAGCAAAAAATTGGAAACAGGTAATGAAATTTTTGCCAATCACTGGAACACGCAGGAAAACAAACACAAATGAACATATCAAGGAAAAGACCTTTATCAAGAACACAAGATAGCACATGATGAGGTGTGTCAATGGCCATAAATAAAAATGAGCCTGACACCATATTCCTCTATTCTGAAGTAATACATATCTCACAGTACTATACCTTATCATTTGGATAAGGTATATCCAAGGTATATCCTGTAATCTATACTTCTAACATCAGAAGTCAGGTATAGCATTACTGCTGGCATGACTATGGGTCTCAGCAACATTCAATAACTTCACAAGGTTGAATCATAGTGTTTAAATTGGAAAGCACTGGCTTCTGATCTTAGCATCATTTTGTTGTGCTGAAATCCAACAGGTGAAACTAGGAAACAGTGATGAAACTAGGAAACAGGATGATGAAATTTGACTGTAGTTATTATCTATTAGTCCAGCTTTGTTGTGACGAGGAACGGAGTGCATCTATGGTGGTTAGGGTTCAAATATAGCCACAGACAATTCTGCAATCAGACCATTCAGAAAGCAATGACAAATTATTGAATGTATTTCATTGCTTAGAAAATCAATACACCAAAATATTCTGGGTTAATGGCATTGTCCTGAATAGGATATGCTACTGCTACTAAATATTACTGAGTTTATACATGAAGTTTTATTAATCAATAGATACACACACAAGAATTGATGTTTCAACCAAAAGCCTTTATCAAGAAAGTTTTGAACAAAAGACCTTTGTCAAGATCACATTCACAACAAACGATGAGTAAGACTGACATTGTACACGCTTACATGACAGAGGTCATTCTTTCTTGTCATATGTTGTGAATGTGATTTTGACAAAGGTTTTTGTTCAAAACGTCAAGTCTCGTGTTATTGTGTCTAACTAGTAATTAACAAAACTTCATCACCCTTTTTGTCATTCAAACTAGAGAGCACTGGTTTATACCCTATACACCGTATTTGACACTGACGAAACATAGATATATAGAATAATCCACAGAATTTTTAAATTTTTTTATATTTTCTGAAGTGGGAACCCTGTAAAATAAACCTAATTCAAATAGTATTTAAGTGGTTTCATTGTCAAATCACCATAATAATATCACTGGTAAGAATGAATGAACCTCACAGATTTGCCGTAAATCGTCTGAAAGATAGACCTACCGTGTAGTCATTTTTTATTGCTCCAACACAGTTGATATTCAGCATCTAAATCACGAAACCATCGTGATCAAAACTATATTCTATTGTGAAAACAAACTAACCTTTTAAAATGAAATAATCCAAATCACAATCCATAATGATTTGCTGAAAATACGATGAAAAAAACATCTATAAATCCCTATTCACTTTCATGGCTCTGCACCGGCTTGACGATGTGAACAGATGTATATATTTCCAAAAATCAATGCTAAAGATGTTTTTCCCATTCATTCACTTTTTTGCAAAATAAAGTTGCATGAATTACACAGCTAGGTTTGGGCAAATCTGATTACTAAATATGTGATTTTCAAGTATTAGAGAGCTGGTGGTTCCGGACACCTTTTGTGAAAACTAAGCTAGTACTGGAGGTGGACACGGAACACCTTTAGCGTGATAAAGGTTAAATATTACGGTATAAATTGGCAGTATATCCTATATAAGACATAATTGTGTGTTATATTTATTTTCAAGGCACAATTTACATTCAGTATATACCAATCACCTACCATCAGAAAAAAACAGATGATCAAGTCAATAAGAAAGCGACAAACACCAACACAAGATGACTATCATATTATGAACAGACCACAACAAGTTATAATTCTACGTCTCAGAACAGGACACAACCGACTCCGCAGTCACATGTATACAAAGTTCAAGATTGGCAACACGGCCATGTGTACATGTGGACAGGCAGCACAGAGTGCCAAACATATACTTCAAGAGTGTTCTGAGCATGAAACGCTGAGACAGACATATTGATCAGAGGAAACAACACTGGAATCAAAGCTCTATGGGACACTGTATGAACTATAAAAGACAGTGAGTTTTATTAAGGAGACAGAATTACAGATATAGACATGTTTCAAGTAAATGAAATAAGAAGAAGAAGAACATTCAGTATGATGCCATTGCTTTCCAAATGGTCAATATACATAACTGCCTGTGACAGAAAGCGAACATGGTACCTTGGGTCCAAGATGCACTCTGCAAGTCTGTGCCTCAAAATCAAACATCTGAGTATAAAAGACATTTATTTTGTATAAGATAAAACTCCTTTAGTTTACCTCATTGTTGTTATTCCTTCTTGTCCTTTTTAGATACAACAGATAAGGGAAGCTTATTAGCTACGACAGACCCTGCACTTAATGTTGTGTGAACAATAGCAGTACCAGCATCCACCGTCTTTCCAGCAACCCACTTGGCACCACTAACCCCATAACCAGCTGCTCCTGCGACTACACCAGTGGCCGAGTTGACAAGACCAGCAGACATCCGCCACAGAAAACCACCTGCAGCAGCTTGATCTTTCTGTGCTGTGGAAGAAAAGAAGTAGACCTGAAATAATCTAGTACTAAATGATCATACCTGGAAAATGTTATGAAAATAATCTAGTACTAAATGATCTTAACTGGAAAATGTTATGAAAATAATCTAGTACTGAATGATCTTAAATGGAAAAGGTTATGTCACACACTATTTAATATTTTATTTTAGTTAATCAATCATAGGTAAAAAATGCAGAAAAACTATAATCCACCTGGTGAAACTTGGAAACAGGATAATGAAGTTCTGCTAATCACTGGAAACTTGGCTAATAAAGTTCTGCTAGTTACTGGAAACAGGATTAATGACATTCTGCTAATCCCTGGTAACACACAAAATTGATGTTACCACTGCCATGTTGTGTAGAGAGCTAACTCTGTACATTAAAGCAGTCAAGGATACACTACAAAATGATGAAGAGGATATTGAAAGAAACAATGTACATGTACAGAGAATAATAGAAATGGGAGTGACCAGGAGAGAGGAAGTGTATTCTTTCTGGAAAAATCAGAAGAACCCACAACCAATAAATGACTAGAACACTGAGCTTAGATACTTATAGATGACTCACAAAATGGAAAGCTGAAGATTTATGGGAATGTTCCTTATGTAGTGTGTGTCATGTGACGTTTTCTTTCCAGAACGTTGTCTTCCCAATGAACTCTCTGAGCCCCCTTCTGTCTTGATGTTGTCAGTCTATCATCTTCTTGGTCTGCCCTTTTTCCACTTCCCAGGTATTTTACCCTCCATTATTTTCTTTCTAAACAGTTGTGTCTCTTTATATGATCAAACTGGTGTAGATTTCTTTTTGCTATTGTGTTTAGTAACCAACATTCTTGAATTTTCAATGTGTTTATAATATCTCAGTTTCTCTGTTTCCTTCGATGATATTCTAAGTATCTTTCTATAGCATTTCATCTCAAAGGCATTGATCTTCTTTGCCGCTGATTTACTTAGGGTCCATGTTTCACAGACATATGTTGCAACCGGAAAAATAAAAGTTTGTAGCATTAACAATTTCGTTTCTATTTTGTTGTTTTTCCATATGTTTTACAACCATGTTATTTTACAATATGCCATTGCCAATCTTTTCCTTATTTCTGCCATGCAGTCTCCTGCACAGTTGATGTTTGCTCTTAAGTATTCAAATTTATTCACACATTCTATCTCAGTATTGTCTATTCTGATTTTTGGTTGTTTTGTTGTTATATCTGTTGACATGATTTTTGTTTTTTTGCGAGTTTAAATATAAGTTTTGTGATTCGCTATATTTCTTTGTGTTCTTGATTAGTTGTTCCAATCCCTTTAAATCATTTGAAAGAAGCACAGTGTCGTCTGCGTAACATAGTTCAGGGATATCGACGCAACCGTTGTTTAAAGTGTGATAGCTATTGGTATGTCTTCTCTCATATTTCTCATTATATTTTCTATTGAACAGGTATGGGGAGAGTGTACATCCCTGCCTTACTCCACTCTGTACCTCAAACCACTCTGATAGATCGTTCTCTAACTTCACTGCAGCCTTTTTATCTTGGTAAAGTTCTATTAGATAAATAAGATGTCTTGGGAAACCCATGCTGTTCATTATCTCCCATAGTTTCTGGTGTTGGACTTGGTTAGATTTTGAGTAATCTATGAAGCACAATCTCATTGTGCAGTGATGGTTTCTAATCAAAAATAAAGTATAGTTAGCTCTGTTATCTGATCTTGGACAGTTCTGCTCATTACATGTAATGTGATCATGGACAGTGCTGTTCATTACATGTAATATGTTATGTTCTTGATTAAGGTCTTTTTGTTGAAATGACAATTGTTGTGTGCTAACCTGTGTTTCCAGAGATTAGTAAAACTTCATTACCTTGCTTTCAAAATGCACTTCTATATTAGCTAACCCCTTAGCTGTGGAGGTATTATTAACCTTTAGCAAGCCAGATTAAAAAATACGAAACGTCTCCCTGCCACCGGATTCTTTTTTGAAAATTTTCATTATTTTTGGTGACTGTTTTGAAAATGTGATAATTTTTTGGTTGTTAGAGATATTTAAATAATATTTGTACATATAAATAAAGAATTGAATTATGCATATATTGGTGTAATTTATGTACGTGTGTGTGTGATACCAGACGTATGAGAAAGTGGTAAAGACGTTTTTCACAAAAAACATATATTTTATAACAAATAAAGAGGGAAAAAATAAGAAAAAAAAATAACTTACCTTACATATCGAATTCCTTGGCAACACTGTCAACTAAATCACGTAAATCTGTTGTATTTATGTTCTTTCACTGCGAAATTATCAAAATATAGCCGGGGGAACTGTATAAAACATGTAGATTTGCAGTAAAATCGTTCTTTGAGCTTAGGCCTAGAGTTATTTTTTCTGCCACTTCAAAATATTCGATATCAAACGTACAAGTCCCCAAACCAGCACGGCATTCTGTATTTTCACTGCTGTGAAACTAAATAACCTAATAATCCATGATTCAATCCACGATTCAATGTTATTTTATTCGAAATACGATGAAATAAAGGTCTGTAAAACCGATCCATCATCATGGCATCGTACCGGTGTACAGATGTGGTCAGATTAATTGCTCTTAAACTTTTACGAATAGCCAGCCATTCTCAAAAACGATCATGTCGGAAGTGGGGGATGTACCGGCTTCGATTGCGCATGTCCCCAGCTATGTGCACGTACTGTGGTACGTGTAAATCTCACGATAATCTCGCTGGGTGGGACGGCCCGCCATCAGCGCGCGCGGCCATTTTGTTTTTCGGCGGCTGGATATCATATCGGCTCGGTGAAGGTTAAGGATACAATGAAAAACCACTGCTATTTTGCAGAGTTCCTCCTCTTCTTAGCTGGAAAAAATATGTCTGGAAGCTTATAATAAAGCATTAAAATGAATTGTTTGCCTGGAAAACTAAGAAGAAGAATATCTCAGAAAAATGGCGGTAACTCCTCATCGTATCCTCAAGGAAACCTCAGCAGCTAAGGGGTTAACCTGTAGCAGCCCAGCTAAAATTAATGCATATTTCCTCTGACACTGGGCCATTTTGTATGACATAATTTTTCTGCACGTATGCTTTTTTGGGCATAATGTTTTTATTTATTTAGTTAATGATTTCAAATTTGGAGACAGTAGAGATAAATGGATGCTGATATGATATGGAGGTGTTATTTGCTTGTGTGTGTGAAAAAAAGTGGACAAATGCACACAAAGAATTACAGCATCAAGGTCATGCACAGACCTAGCCGTAGAAAACACTGCTCCTCAAATTCCTCGCCTCGTCATAAATGAATGTATTTACATCACTATTAAATATTATCAACATCTCCCTCAAACCACATATGTTTATCTACAGTACCTGCAACACTAAAGTTTTAAAATTCGCCCCTATTCTGAATCATAATTCGTGAAGAATTTGAGAAAAATGGTGGCACTGAAGTTGGGCTTACACAGTTCGGCTTACAACCGCGAAAAGGTCAAATAAATTATGACTTCGTATTTATATAACTGCAGAAAATTAAGGAACAATCACTCTAGTGCACACTTACTATATGAGCATGATGGAATGTTGTTGTCCATGACTGTAAATTTCTACCTTGATGTAGACATTTGTTGACAGTGGGTTTCTATTGCTAGATTAGATTTGTGAGCAAAGAAATACACTATATATGTAGTGAAACATACCAAGCCCTAGGGCAAATGTCACCAATCTTCAGAAACAAAAATGTAGATTTAAACACCAAAATAACACTATTCAAAATGATTATTATGCCAACGCTGTGCTGCCAGTGCTAACATGGACAACGACAGCATAAGACAAACATAAACTTGTGACATCTGAAATGGCATGCTTACACAGAATCCTAGGAATATTGCAAAGAGACAGCGTGAGGAATGAGGACATTAGACAAAGAACCAGCACCACCCCAAACTTGGAATATATTAAGAGACAACATATCAATTGGTTTGTACACATCAGCAGGTTACCATCAGACAGCAAGATATGCTACAGACACAAGTGAAGGCAAACCTAGAGGCCAATCACAAAAACGATGGACCACGGAAATAAAAGAGGTGACAAATTCCACAATATACTCAGCACACACGAGGGTTTCTGGCGTTGCTTAAAGAACGACTGTTAGATGTGGACACTGTAGATTAATGATGAATCAAGTTGACAGTTGGGGGACTCCTTATGGGCCAATAATTTTGACAATTGGGTGACTCTTATGAGCCCATAAGTTTGACATTAAATGTGGTATAAGGAAGATTGGGAGCTTGTGCGAGCAGAACAAGAAGTGTTTCTAATCAATAGTTCTAAGAAACTATAAACCTGCATACCATTCAACATCTGCTGGGGAGACTGAGAAACTATGGGTGTGCCTGGAATGAAATAATGTCAGCTCATAACCAATAAATATTGCATGTGGTTGTGGGTCTCACCAATGGCCCACAAGACAAACTACCCATGCAACAGAAAACCTTAGTAGATGATATGCCATTATATTGAAGTTCTCTTATGGAAACTTCGTAGCATGTCATCTATACAATTATAGACCCCCTTTGAGTAGAAGGCTCCTTCAATAGGTATTGCACTAAGCTGAATGCTGAAGTCTCCTGGGTACGAAAGAAAGCTCAGAAAACCACCCCACTGCACATTGAAAGTAAGAGCTAATTGATCGCAATTCCTGGGGTTCTTAAACAAACAATAATGAATAAATAATTTATACAAAAACGTGATATGTACACACAACATTCTAATAAAAGTGTTATAAAAAAGGATGAAATTGCTTACCAGTTTTATCATCTGTTTTCTTATCAGATGAAGAATACGATAGCTTGTCCTCCACTTGAGAAGACATAGTGATCAACAGTTAAATAATGTGTGGCTGACTGTAAAGCCACTAAAATGGATGCAGCCCACTTTTTCAGCTGATACTCTGTGTATTTTTTAATTGTTTCTTATATATATATACATACACAAATGTCACTTGGCTGCCGATCTGGAATATTAGAAAAGAAAAATTTGAGTAACGTTGATCCATTTTTTTAAAAGCATTGCACCAAAAAAATCTTCAGCTATTATCATTCTTATAAACTTTGTATGATATTTCTATGTGTTAATACAATGCTTTACTGATATAGATTTTCTCAATCTCATCAATGGTTTTTGTCAAGTCTCAAGTACATCAAAAACAAGCATAAACATCTTTAAAGTCTGATTTAAAATCAATGATTGATCATTATGTATAGATGAGTCTACTATTTCTATTTTCACAAATTCAATAAGCCTTTATGATTGAGAACCTCAGATGAATGAGTTTGAGACTCACTTATCCCCTATGCCAGGCTGTAGTTTGGCTGTCATCCCAAGACTGAACCCTAAATGATTGAGTTTATCTCATCTGTTCTCTATGCCAGGATACAGAGTTTTTTTATTATTATTAATTAAACCAATCTAACAACAACCAGAAGACAGAATTTATGCCTTTGAGATGTGGATATATAGAAGAATAAGGAACAACAAGCAAAGAAAAGGAAGAAAGTGAACAAAGTGTTTCTAACAACTGTATAAAAATAGAACTATTAAAGGAAATAAAGATCAAAAACATAAAGTATTGTGGACATATTAAAAGACATGACACCTTGTTGAAGACTTTGTCAGTGGGTAGAGTCGAGGGGAGGCGAGCAAGAAATAGGAGGAGATTCAAGTGGGAGAGAAACATAATAACATAATGAGATAGACAGGTTACAATCTAGCAGAGGGCGCAACCAAGGCAAGAAACTGGGGATGTTGGAGGTCTCCTGCAGTCAACCTTCATTGCAGAGATGGTACTTGATAATGATGAGCAGTATAACTCTTCTGGATTGAAGGTTTAAACAGATTTTCCATGCCGATTTATAGAAATTGATGACATTTTGTCAATAACATGTTTGTGGATCAACAGTGACTATTTCCTGTAAAGAGTGTTCATGATTTAGCTACTTTTTAGTGAAAATATTAGCTTCCTTCATATGATGTGAATGGGGTGCGAAGGGAACGCATTGCTCTAGGCGGACCCAGGGTTAGCAGATAACCAAGATCCCAAATGTACCTCCACGCGGTGCACCCTGGAAACAGAAATACAGCAGCTCGTGCTGATTCTGGCCAAATCATTTGGGGATCGTGTCCGAGAATGTGGAGGTAGCAGATGGAAAGAGATTTGACTGCACAAGAGACAGACAATATCTCCGACACCACCAGCATCACCACATATAGCGACACTGTCGGCATACAGTGAAGCTAGTCAGTCCAGTCCGAACATTGGAGGGGCGGCCAATGTAAAATGCACGTAAAGGTATATGCATAGCGAGAGACAAATATGTTTCATACAGAGTACAATGAAACAATGAAAGGGCAGAACAGCGCTAGAGGGCAGCGCGAACTGCAAATAGAAAGTGAAAAGTCCCTAGGAAAGGGAACTACAAGCTCCGTCAGCTCGAGACGGGCTTCTAGTTACCAGAGTTCCTAACAGGCAGAGACCCAGACCCATCCATCGGCGTTTGGTAAAGCAAAAGACCTAACCCAACTCTAATGTCGAGCCTTCCTAAACCGGAAATATGCTTGCAAAGAGAAAGGGTTCTGTACCCGATGGGTGTAGGCAAGAAAGGGACAACGATGGCAGTCCTGGCCCAACTCTACTGTCAAGGTTTCCTATACCGGAAGTAACTTGCAGAGAGAAAGGGTTCCGTACTCGATTCGCTCAGGCACAAAAGGGACAACGATTTAGCCCTGGCCCAACTCTACTGTCAGGTTTTCCTACACCGGTAATACACTTGAAGAGAGAAAGGGTTCAGTACCTGATGGGCTCAGGCGCTATTGGGACAAGGACGCTCAGCTCGAGAACGCCTTGCTCTCAAACGCGTGGTGTGAGACTCGAACTTGGACAAGGGGTACACGATGTCGGTGAATGACACCTCGGCTAAGAGGGCGAAAGAGCCAAGGTCCAACTCCTCTGTTGAGTTCTTCCCCTTAAGGAACCAGGCTCATGGATGAGAAACGGTTCAGTACCTAATGGGCACAGGCACAACACGTCCAATTACACGAGGCAAGTTCATAGACAGTGGAACACCTCGTTCGAGTGAGACGAGAGCAAGAAAATCGTCTGGGCGAAGAGTCTTCACTACGCGTGCCTGGTGACAGATATAGAGGCTGTCACAGGCTAAGGGTAGCCCACCCGAATTGTCAAGGCATGCCGAAATCGGATGTGCTAGGCCTACAAGGCGCATAACGGTGGCACAACGTAATCACGCTCCCGGCGGAAATCGCACGGATATCCGTGATGGTTACAATGGAGCGAACGAAAAACAAACAAACAAACATATGATGTGAATGTTGAATTTTGACAACACACTGTGGTCTGTGCAGCAATCTGCAACACAAATGGCTTTAGTTATGCCTAGATCTCTCAAGTCCCTCCTCCTAGTGATGACATAATGTATTAGGTGCGACTGTTTAGAGAATGGATGCATCTATCTTCTTGCATGTAGACATTCAAAAGAGTTAGCTGGTTATAGTGCAATAATGAGTGGTACTCAAGAGGAGTAACTCATTGCTGCTGCATTTACCTAACCCATACTTTCCTAGGACTCCATTTCAGGACTGATGATCAAATCTAAAGCAGACCTACAAAAGAGCGACTCAAAAGAGGTAGCTTTCTACACTCCGCTAAACAGCTACAAAAATCACTCACAGATACAGACCTACAAAACCTAAAACCACTAAACACCTTTAACACATACCCAACATGGGACAGGAAAAACTTCCCAAGAATTATGGACAATATACCGAGGCATTATTTCGAAAACAGAAACTACTATACAAGTACGAAAGGAGACAACTAAGAATCACATACAGAAAGCATACCCAAAGGATATATGGACACATGCATATACAGATGGATCAGCGAAAGAGGCAGTATTAGATGGAGGATCAGGAATATATATATAAAAGAAATAGAGAAATCCATACCCACAGGCAAACATTCCACAAATTTCAAAGCAGAAATGGAAGCCATAATAGAGGCAGCCAAAATGCTCATGAATTGCTTGCCGAGTCACAACAGACATGTAGTATTTCTAACGGATGCAAAATCAGTATTGCAGGCATTGAAAGATCCAAAGAACACGAGCATGAATGAACTTACGGCCTGCTTACTACACCTCAGCAGTACCACCAAAGAAACAGTACTGCAGTGGATCCCAGGTCACTGTGGCATACCTGGAAATGAAAAAGCTGATCACCTGGCAAGGAAAGGGGGATCACTAGAACAAATAGAAAATGATAATACGTACTATGAATGTAAGACTATGTTAAAAGCAGAATATAAGAAAAAGTGGAAGCAAATGCACCCAACTGCAGAACCAAATGACCCCTACCACCAAATGTCACACAAGGAACAAACTATAATTTTCAGACTACGAACTGGTCACAACAGACTGAGAAGTCACATGTTCCGAAAGCTGAAGATTGGTGAGACAGACCTGTGCAACTGTGGACTGAGCCCAGAGACTGCAGAACACATTCTTCATGCCTGTCAACTCTACCAAGAAGAGAGGGAGAAAATATGGCCTACTGAGACGGCACTGCTTCCAGACTTGAGGGGTTCCATGGATGACCTGAAGCGAATCACACAATTCATTGAAGCTATTGGTGCTGTAACCTGATATCTGACTGAAGAACGATGAAGAATAAGAAATCCAATGCTTGCACTGAATGATTAGTTTGTCGGATTTTGGAATAGATGAGATCATTGCTTCACAGTCCTCATAAAATTTGTCTTTTTCTTCTTCTTGGTTGTCATTGTCGGATCATAGACACTAATTAGAGTTGTAAACTTCTTTCCTACTTGTATGCATAGTTTCAAGAGACGGTTGCTTAGTCCCCGGGGAAGACTTGGTAGCCTTTATACAAGGTCGGCTATAACTAATATAAAAAGCAACACATATCTAAAATCACTTCAATCTAGTACAGAGGAATTTCTTTATAATGCATTTGATTTATCTTCATTTGATGTTTTTTATCTCCGAATACAGAGCATAGACTAGAAACCAGAGCTCTCCAGTTCGAGTGATGTGATGCTACTTTGATAATTATTGCATGTTGTTGAGACCCATAGTCATACCCTATGGACTTGTCCAGTTTGCAGTGATGATGATCCAATGACTAACTAATAGGCATACCCAATTTGATGGCTGTTATGCCATCTTGTCCACCAAGTCTCTCTTGGTCGTCTTTTTGTTTTGCCATATTGCACCCATTATAATGCATTTCTTTATAATATGTCTGTGTAGACGTTAAGTGCGAACGAGATGAAGATTTATTTCCATACGATACCCATTAGAAATTTTAGTTCTTATGTATTGCTTATGCCCAATATTGAGTTTTCAATAGCCTACCCTTAAAATATGGAGGTTAAGTTGTAGGCCTATATTAGGTACTTGGACAAAATTTTCCAAATAGTGCTACATCATTAAATCGCAGTGATACAGAAATATGAAGTTAGGTGTAGCTAGAATGTCTCTGATCCAGCAGTCTAATTCTCTTATAAATAAATAAAAATATATTTTGAAACTTCTAAGAATGGCCCAATTCATCAGACAAGGGCATAAACTGTAGGCTTGCCTAAAACCAAAGCACGTCCCATATCATAAGACATTAACGATTAGAAAAAAAGTATCAACAAAGTCTGTGTCGCCGAGATGCATTTATTTAATAAATCAATCAATCATGTGTCATCCCAAATGGCGTAGGCGATCATCTTTCACCATGACTGTCTCTTGGGTTGTCAATAAGCTTGGTTGGTGAACTTCTACCGTGCCACAATACTAGTCCATCTAGCAACTTCTCTCTTTGTCGTCCTATCTCTTCTCCTCTTGATCCTTCCAGTAGTTATTAAGTTTTCAAACTGTGTTCTTCTCAGCACATGCCTTAGAAACTTTGACTGTCTTCCCCTAATGTTTGATATGAGTAATAATTAAAACATCTGCATTAGTTTTCTTAACTACCCATTAGTATTTTCATCATTCTTCTCAGAAACCACATCTTTGTAGCATCCAGTTTGTTATAAATGTTTCTGTTTACATTCCATGCTTCACATCCATAAAAAAGAATTGGTACGATATAACATCTCAGCACTCAAATTCGGGTCTGCATTGATAGTGTTCCCCATTGCACAAAATGGATCTCATTTTTTGGAATGCTGATTTGGCTTGTGCTGTTCGGCTCTTTATTTAATAAATACGAAATAATATAGTATATAGGCCTAATAAAAAATAAATTATTTGGAGTCTATATGAGAAACTCATTAACACACAACTGCAATAACAACATTGATATGTTATGTATAAGTATGTCATAATATGACGACTACTAGGGCCTAATATTAATTAAATAACAACCGTTGTTACAACGTAGTTAAGTAACAGAAAACTTCATTCTAATTCTTGTTTAGGCCCTAATGTTTGGTGTTGATATATCAAAAACACCGCTCACAGACACACAAACCTAATTTTTAATTATATGGTATGGCATGCCAATAACATCAATGTTCTTATAAATGGAGAAGATAGTTCGGATTATTCGGTGTGATTTAGATAAAAGCGCCAGAACATGTATGCAAAACTGCCACGTTCTCTGTTTTCATCTGCTTGTTTATTTGTGAATATCTTGCTTATTTTGCAAGGCTGATTTTGATTGGTCTATAAAATCAAGGTCAACCAATCAAAATGAGCATAATTTCTGATCTTGCTCTATTATTCCAAACCACTTTTTATTTGGAGATCTACAGCCAAAGTAATTACAAAAGTTAATAATTGAAACAATTGCTTGTTACATATGAAAATATAGTATAGCAAAGAAAGGAAAACGAACTAATGAAATGTTCATCACCTTGTTCCGTCTCCGTAACGAAGGTTGGCTGCAACAGGCCTTCAACATCCTATGTCTCTTGTTACGGTGGTGCACTCTGTTAAATTTTCAAGAAAAAAAATGTAAACATAGACACTAAAGTTGCATTATACAAGATTATTATTATTCCATCACTATGCTTCCAGTGCCAAACCTGGACATTGATGACAGCACAAGACAAAAGAAAAAATAGTGACACCAGAAATGACATGTCTACGAAGAATACTCAGAGTGTCATTAAGAGATAGAATTAGAAACAATAACATCAGACAGATAACCAAAATAATACCAGTATTGGAACTCATCAGAAGACAACAGATCAAGTGGTTTTCACACGCTTCCAGACTACCGACAGATAGCATGCCACAAATGGCCATGACACATATACATAACGGTTATAAAACCAGAGGCAGACCATGTAAAAGATGGATCACAGAAATCAAAGAGGCCACAGGAACAAGCTTACAAACAGCACACAAGAAGGTCATCTCCAGAGAACTCTTCCACCCCTGAGGCCGCAAGGCAAACAAATGCCACAGTGTATAGATAGATAGATAGACTCTGCTAGTTTGTAACATGTCCACCTCGTGATGTTTCTCTCCCACATTTATCACTGCCTACCTCTTGCTTGCCTTGTGTGTTTGTTAGCTGGAGAATTGGTCTTGGTAGTCCAAGACACGCCTTTTAAACTTTGGATATTATTCTTGTTGGTTAGATGGGGCGTAGGAATAGACCTATAATATGGCCTAATTACCTGGATTGTCCTGTAGGGGACTGGTGTCTGGTCTGAAAGTCATGAAAAGGATAATACATTTTAAAGATAGGATCGAGTCCAAAAAAGAATATTTACATGATGTGGATCCGACTGTCGGGCCATTGACGCAAATAAAACTGCCACAACGCAGTTTCATTCTATGGATTACTTCATGCTGGAAATCTAATAAGGCAATTGTCTGCTGTAAGAGAGATCCAGAAGAAGTTTGAGAATGAGCGTCCTATATGTAGAAGAAGAATCGACTGCGTTATGTGGTTCTGGAATTCTCTACAGTAGCATCCTGGGTTTATGTTACCACATTGAAAAGTGGATCGCTTTGTGGCATAGGCCTACATGATGTTGTTTCGATTGCATCGTTCGTGGCATGATGGCTATGGGACTTTCTATCCATTAGCAGCCTAGGTATAGGTCTATGTTGCCACATTGGTAGGTGGCTAGTCTTGAGATCTAACTGAGGAAGAAATTTTTCCCATGTTTTTTTTTCCAATGTCCGTTTTTGTGTTATTATTTATTTATTTTGTGTCCTTTCTCCCCTACTTTACCCTCAGTTAGTCTTCAAAATGCATGTGTTTTAATATGCCCACAATACTTTATTTGTTTGATCATTAGTCTATTTCCTTTAATAGTTCTTTTTTCATATGAAGTGTTAGAAACACTTTGTTTGTCTTCTTTTACTCTTTCTATGGTTCTCACTATTTATAGGCCTATATCTACATCTCAATTCTGTCTTCTAGTTGTTTGTCAATTTTTCATGTTTTTAAATCACGCATTAATACAGAGTAGATGTGACATTTTATCATTTTCATTTTTAGTTTGTAATTTGTTTAGATGTCAATATTATCCTCATGTCATTGAAAGTAGGTTAGTCATTCATATTCTCCTTTTAACTTCTGTTGTACATCTACACTAATTTTCCATAGTTAATTAGTTGGACTTCAGATTGGTTATGAGCTGACATCATTGGACTCCGGGCAAATTCATAGGTGCTCTGGCTCTTCCAGCAGATGTCGAAGGGTAGTCATGCATATAGTTCATGTGGCTTTCTTTCATCTATTCCTCGTTCTACCACATACTAGCTCATTATTACTTATACAACATTTAATAAAGTAACTAAAAGAGATTGCAATTCTAATAATCCAGCTATCACGACCTTCAGTTTTATATTATACGAAGGACCTATAAAATGTAAAATTACGTTTCAACTACTTTTGTAAACAATTCATGATTTATTCATATATTAGTATACAAGTCTTACTGTAATTTCCTTGAATATGTCAAAGTTCCTTGAACTACATTTCACCCGAAGACTTTGTAGTATGTATGAGAGAGAGAGAGAGAGAGAGAGAGAGAGAGATGGTTACATCCACTCATTCGAGAGCACTTAACACCAGAGTGGCAGTCAGCCACGATTAGTTTTCCCGATTACTGCCCTTAACACAGTCCAATATTTTATTTGCTTAGCTGTCCATGGTATTTTCATCATTCTTCTCAGAAACCACATCTCTGTAGCCTAGAGTTCGTTTTAAATGTTTTTGTTTACAGTCCATGCTTCACATCAATAAAAAATAAGTGTTCCAAAATAACATCTCAACATTCAAATTCTGGTCTGTATTGATAGTGTTCCCCATTGCACAAAATGGATCTCATTTTTTGGAATGCTGATTTGGCTTGTGCTGTTCGGCTCTTTATTTAATAAATACGAAATAATATAGGCCTAATAAATAATAAATTATTTGGAGTCTATATAAGAAACTCATTGTTAAACAATATATGATACAGAGATATTTGCATCCACTCATTCAAGAGCACATAACACCAGAGTAGCAGTCAGCCACGAATAGTTTTCCCGATTACTGCCCTTAACACAATCTAATATTTTATTTTTATGACCACAACAGTATAAAAATACAGACATGACATGAGTGACTATTTCGGAAGTCGGCGGTCCCTTTCATTAAGTTACGAGGGACGGTGTACATATGGGGTGCAAAGATCTGGTAGCCCTGGCATTGACATTGTTATGATGCGGACACGGAATTGTTAGGCGGGTCATTTGAGTACATATTTTTTATTCTATTTTGAGTTAGCAATGAAATGGCTGCACGGAAATTGTTTTGTTACATATTATTATTAAAAATAGACAGTACAGAAATTCCATACCCTGAACTGCTACTACCCAAATGATAAACCATTGTTACTAGACACAATTCCAGAAAAAGAGAAACTTATTGTGTGTGGTCCCTTAACAACCACTCTCAGAGCTTTTCTACAATCACATGGGCGAGAGAAGTGAGAAACTAGAAAGCTGGCAGGATGAAAATACGCTCATACTTATTAACCAGCCAGCAGACCGATCAACCTTCTACTCGAGAGCATGACAAATCACCGTTACAATAGACTTAGCATTCCATTCACCAGGCCTTGAGTGGAACATGACACGAGTCGTTGGAAAGCAGCTTGGAGGTTATGACCACAGACCAGTATTTGTAGAAATCCACAATAAATTTATAAAGGACAACCGCACACACACTATGTGAAACTATAAGATGGCAGACTGGAAAATATACCAGCATTTAACCAGTGTTCTAACTAAGGACATGAACGTGGACAAAGACATCAATAGAGTAGTGACAGAATTTAATAGATGCATACTACATGCTGCTAGTAAAACCATACCCATGGGACATGCAAAAACTACAAACACTATTGGAATATGGTTTTTGCATCTATTGGAATAGCTGCAAAATGAGATGGAAACATCTACACAGTAGGCAGAGAACAGACCTAGCCAAGAATATCACAACAAATATCAGCAAATAAAGGCAAGTTATAATTCTACGCCTCAGAACAGGACACAACCGACTCCGCAGTCACATGTATACAAAGTTCAAGATTGGCAACACAGCCATGTGTACATGTGGACAGGCAGCACAGAGTGCCAAACATATACTTCAAGAGTGTTCTGAGCATGAAACGCTGAGGCAGACATATTGGCCAGAGGAAACAACACTGGAATCAAAACTCTATGGGACACTGTATGAACTACAAAAGACAGTGAGTTTTATTAAGGAGACAGAATTACAGATATAGACATGTTTCAAGTGAACGAAAGAAGAAGAAGCAAATAAAGGCTAGATTTCAAAGAGTCAAGTTACAAGCCAGATGGGGCATCTGGAAAGAAAAAACAGAGTCGCTGAACCTTGAAAGAGACAATAGGAAATTATGGAAACTTGTAAAACAACTAAATGATGAAGGTACAGGGAGAAACACCAAGATCACACTTTATAAAGATAGAAACATTTTAACAGGTAAACATGTAGCAGATTACTTTGCAGATTCTTTTGCAAAAGACAATAGAGTCAAAGTTAGCCCAGACAAACAACAGGAGGTTCAAGAAAGCCAGAAAACATTGGACAAGGCGAACCTTTACCTGCAGTCATGGAGACACCAATCACATTGAAAGAACTGGAACATGCAACATCCAAATTGAAAATGAAACAGTCCCCAGGAGCTGATGCAGAGTCCAATGACATGATTAAAAACTTTGGAACTGCAGCAAGAGCAAAGCTAAAGCAGATCATCAAAGCTGGACCACATGTAATGTTCCGCAGGTATGGAGGGAAGCAATAATGTTACCACTCCTCAAATCAGGAAAAGATGGCAACACACTCTCCAATTATAGACCCATCAGCCTAACAAGCAGCCTATGCAAAACAATGGAAAATATTATCAATCTTAGGATGCAGTGGTACCTTGAAAGTGAAAACCTTCTGTTATCGCAGCAAATAGGCTTTAGGCAATGCTACTCTACTGAATATTACCTCTCCCAAGAGATTGAGGACACCTTCGAAGATACAAAACTGATACTAGCAGCATAGATAGACCTCAGGAAAATATTTGGCAAGGTTTGGAAAGAAAGACTTAGAGAAATTGCGAAATTGCATGGTTAATTCAAGAATGTACAAATGGGTAAAAGCATATCTGCACAATAGGAGAGCCAGGGTACAATTAAATGGTTGCAATAATGTCCTAATGCGTCATAGAGTCACTCAGGGAAGAGTCCTGTCACCCACACTTTTCTTGGTTTACATCAATGACCTAGTTGCCGAACTACCATATGGGATGAAAGTAGCAATGTATGCTGACGACCTGGTGATCTGGTGCACGTAAGACCATGCGACAGTGGCCACTAAACAAATACAAAGAGCTATCGATGCCCTAACCTTATGGACATATAGATGGTGCGTCAGCATTAACACAGATAAGTGCAACACTACACTTTTTACCCTCTTACCAAAACAAAAAGCCGGTGTTATCAAGATAGATGGAAAACTTTTGAAAGAAGACAAACAACCCACATAATTCGGAGTTAGTTTTGATGCTAAGCTGATATGGAAGCAACACATAAACAAAGCAACAACAAAAGCCAGGAGGAAGTTAATTATCCTGAGAAAGCTAAGTGGAACCATACGGGGAGTCAATGGTAACATACTCCGTAAAGTATACCAGCAAGGCAGAAGACCACACCTGAAATATGGTTCAGCTGCGTGGAGTCTTGCAACAAACACCACATTACAAGATGTAGATATAGTGCAAAACCACGCGCCTAGGATAATGTTGGGAGCAATGAAATCAAGACCAGGTATCTTTGAACGATCAGGAAGGAGAGTGGAGTCTTTGCTGTTACTAAGAGTAGCATGAAAATGAAGATTTTGACTGTGGTCAGGGCATTTGAGTGGGTTACAGAAGGTAACGCAGGTCTGCATCTTGAGTGACTCTATTATGAGTATAATTAGGAAGGTACAAGTGAGTCTCGTTCGCGAACCATGGATTGAGCCTTGAGAAAAGGTTGAAAATGGTTACATTTGTTTTCGTGCCGGGACATGTGGATGTTCGAGGCAATGAAAAAGCAGATGATCAACTAGCGTCATGCGCAATTGTGGCACAGGGCGATGGGGCAATGGATCTAGCTGACGTTTTGAACTCCTTAAGAGATATAGTACGCGAGAGTGAGGCTAGTGTGGATAATGATTCCTTTTCAATGGCCAGGATTAAAGATCAGGGTTTGTAATGCGGTGTTGCTAGAAGTAAACATTTTGGAGGGCGCAAAAGAATAATGATCAACCAGGACAGGATCGGTATTGTCAGTAGAAATTTAATCGCGGATACACTCAGGAAGAGATCGGATCAACTATGGACATGTCCAGTTTGCAGTGATGATGATCCGACGACTAACTAATCTAACTAAATCAACACTCATAATAGAGATGCCAAAATGGGGAGAATACAAACACTTGGCGAACGCAGAGACACCAATGTAATAATACAATCTGAAAAGTTTCAGTGTATGCCAAGTCATCAATGAAGGAAAGATTTAAAAATCTAGCAAAGTGGTGACTGAAAAGAAGCAGATTTATCCACCATGCTAAACGACCCTTCGAAAACTTACAGACCTGCCTGAAGTTTAAAGCCCTTAAGGTCTGTACCAAAACAAACCCCTTGGAGTGAAAGGCATGGATCAACAAAATACATTCAGACCCACGTGAAAGGAATACTAAGCGATGACGAACTTAACAGTGTCCAGCGAAGGACAGCCGACCTCAGTTTCCTGGATGATGTATATCCGCAAGACATATGGGTCAGCGTATAGACAGATGAATCAGTACAGCATGCAGTGAGGAATGGATATGTAGGTGTATATATAGAATATCCACACAAGCCTAGAGATACGATCAAAACACCAACAGGGAAATTATGTAATAATTATGCTGCGGAGATACAGGCAATTATGGTGGCAACTAAACAAACTGCTGAATCGACTTAATCAACTGTCTTACCAGTATAGTGTAAATATGCAATGTAACATCAGGAAATAAAAAAGCAGAACAATTGGCTACAGAAGGTGCTGTCGAATACCAACCAGATGTACCAATCACCTACCAGCAGAAAAAAAACAGATGATCAAGTCAATAAGAAATCCAAAAACACCAACACAAGATGACTATCACATTATGAATAGATCAGAACAAGTTGTAATTCTACGCCTCAGAATGGGGCACGACCGGATCTGAAGCCACATGCACACACAATTTAAGATTTACAACACGGCCATGTGTACATGTGAACAGGCAGCACAGAGTGTCAAACATATACTTCAGGAGTGTTCTGAGTATGAAAGGTTGAGACAGAATTATTGGCCAGAGGAATCAACACTGGAATCAAAACTCTATGGGCCACAGTGTGAACTACAAAAGACAGTGAGTTTTATTCAAGAGACAGAATTACAGATATAGACATGTTTCAAGTGAACGAAAGAAAAAGAAGTTATTTGTTATCACTTATGATCCAAAGTTAATGTATTTCCAACAGACCCATGGGTGCTTATTCTCCCCTAGTAGGTATGAAAGGATCTGTGTACTGACGGTTCCGGAGGCATCGATAGTTAAACATTCCTCATAGAAGATGTCCAGTACTGCTCGTGCTTCTGATGACATTCTGGCAGGAAAGAAATTAACCGATGTCCGTCAATGTGTTAAAGAGTGAGTTAGACCAGTGATTCTTAACCTTTATGTGCCGTGGCCCCCTTTTGGAGAAAATTTCCTTCCGTGTTCCCTCCACCCCGGTGCCTAAAGAGAAGGTCACTAACATTCTTTATAAGTCACCAAGGCTCTTTAAACTATTTCGCCATAATTCTTGTTGTTTATCGTTCAAGTGACCATCTACCTGTTCGCGCTCCCTGTAAACGGCTTCGAGGGCCCTCCAAATACAATTTCTTTATTCGTTACCCCCTTCCCCCACCCCACCCACCCCTCGCCATGTTGCTAGTTCCCTTATCTCCTAGAGAGGTCATATGTCCCATGATGAAAAACCACTTGGATAGACAATATAGGAAGTGGAGCTGGTACTCAGGAACATTAGTGAATCCATCTAAAGCAGGTATAACGTGGTTTTATCTTAATAATCATATGATAATCGCTCGAAGTGACGCAGTTCCGTGATATTTCAGCATGCGTAGTGCCCCTTCATTAAGTTACGAGGGACGGCGTACAAATGGTGTGCAAAGATCTGGTAGCCCTGGCATTGACATTGTTATGATGCGGACACGGAATTGTTAGGTGGGCCATTTGAGACGTATGCCATATCATCGCCTGCGAGGATGCTTTTCTGATGTAAGTTGCACGAGGGTGTGAGTTCTCACCGTGGTAAGGGAGGGGCTGTCATTGATATCATTGAAAGCCTTTAAAATAGATCGAGATGCGTGGAGGGGGGAGCTTGCATGGAATGGAACTGCGTTCTACAGTCAAAAATAGCTTATCATCTTGTGATCAGGGGAGAAATGCAGCAGCTCAACAGCGAATAGTAGCTAGTAGCTAAAAAGTCACGGATAGACCACAAAATCCGTCTACAGTGGATATTCCATGCCCAAACTGTCCAAAGACATTTGCGACTAATAGGGTTTATTAACCATCTACGAACTCATAGACAACGACATATCTCTAACTGAATTTTGAAAGTGAATGTAACAAATGGTCATCATCACTTGTAATGGACGAACAACAATGGTGGATACACTCAACTGGAAACTGGAGCACATATGGACGTGTCCGGATTGCAATGATCTGACGACTAACTGAATAACTAACTGACGGACTGACTGAGTTCTTAATTCGAAGTATATCACGCTACCTCCGGTAAACTGATGATTATTGCTTGTTTTAATTCTGCTTATGTGTCACTAATAATATTTTGAGTATTAATAGGTTTCATTAACAACATGTAGAATTGTTTCTGTTTCAGTAATAACAAACGGGGTTGTTTCTGGTTTAGTAACAATAGGTACAGTTATTTCTGTTTTAATAACAATAGGTAAAGATGTTTCTATTTTAGTAATAAGAGAGTTGTCTCTGTCTTAATTACAATGCGTAGAGTTGTCTCTGTTTTAGTAACAATATGTAGGGTTGTTTCTGCTTCAGTAAGAACAGGCCCCGTTTTTTTTCGGTTTCCGTGACAATACGTACAGTTGTTTCTGGGTCACTATCAAACGGTGGACTTAAGACATTAATGAGACATGGATTAAAGTAATTGTAGAAATTGATCACACATTCCAAAAATATTTACATGAGTGTCTTTAAAGAAAGATTGTGAAGATGTAATAGAGAAAGTTCAAACAATAAATGAATATTAAGAATAGTTATGAAAATATGAAAAATACACATAATGAAAACACAACAGTGCATTATACTGATACCCCACATAAAATATGACAGAAATAGAAGTAGTGAAATCAACAGTACACAATATGGGGAAATTTAAAGAGAACAAAGTACACAAATAAATATCGTTAGAGTAATTACAGGAGTAATAAACACAAGTACACAATCGTTCTTTCCTAACATCAGCTTTATTGAAACCATTAAAATCAATAGTTAAATCATCAACTCAGTAGTATTATCAAATCTGTCATCCTTATTATCATGGATAAAAACATATTTCGAAAACAAAGATCTTCTGTAAAACTACAAAAGTATTACTAATTACTAATAATAAAACAAACTGCAAGCCTAACTATGCCCTCCATGATCGTTGTTCGTATTTTATTCTAGTGTTTCCTAGTAGGTCTTCATGTTGATTATCTTCCCTTAATATATACATCTTAATCTGTTTTCCTTATTTTGTCAATCATGATTTATCGACAGCGACTTATTTAGCGCAAATTTTAAAAATTCTATATTTTATAAAAATCAATAGAATATTTGTGTTTTGTTTATGTATCAAATTTTGTAACAGTATGCTCTCCTACATTGGTATGAGTAATCTGTAATAAGCTTCGAAGAACTACTTCCAAAAATGACTTTACTGTAATCGTATGTGCTACCGAAGTGTAACATATGTTTTCCTTGAATATTTGTATACATTTCTTTGTTATCTTTGGTATATTAGTATATATTTACATCTCAAATCAAGTAATTTTTTTTTCACTTGTAAATAGAACAATTTATAACAAGAGAACAGAGAAAACTAAATGAAAACTCGCTAAAGATGAAAGACTGTCGGAACATAAAACTTGTAGTAATTTTTTGTGCTGAGAAATAATTCGACTTTAAATATATTTGACTTCAGCATGCCTATACCTAGAAATATATACTTATTCGTGCCTATATGATATATTGTGTAATACAAATGAGTAATAATGCAAATAGAGATCACCTCTCTAAGATTGAATACAGACTGAAGATTTCAATTAATCCACACGTAAATATTAAGAGTGTGCATGTAGTGCGATATATTAAGGATAAGTCTGAATTATTAGCTAAAACACAATTTACTGCGACTGACACAAACTTACAAATATATTTTCTCTGAAATGAAGAGATAAAAGTGTTGAATGATGGCAAATTTGTGTTGTGAATTTATTTAACAAGCCAAATGAAATGGTTAAAATGTGTTCCTTATTGTTTTATGAATGAGCAGATAATTTCTGTGGAATCTAGAAAAGATTTAACTTTCTAAATTTTTTTTTTTAAATCTGCAAGAACATAATTTCTGAAAAATAAAACATTCGGGTGTTCATCGTGCATAAAAAAAATGTCCTTTAATTTGTTGCGTTTTTACTATACAATTAGTAGTAGTATGAACTAGTGACGCGAAGAGTAGTAGCTGTAGCAGTAATGGTTGTAGTTGTGGCAGTAGTACTAGTAGTTATAGTTATAGTTATAGTAGTCGTGGTAATAGTTGCAACAATAGTAATAATTACAGCAGCAATAATGGTAGTCGTTGACTAAGAAACAGCACTTAGAATCCGATAGATGTGATAGAAGTATTACAGAAAATATAGAAGTATTACAGTAGAAAGAACCTAATCATAACAAAACATGGAGGAAGAAAACGTTTCTGAGAATTAATAAATCACTCATGGCACAGTACACAAAAAGAGTATATTGTGAAAAATGTCAATGTCTTGAACATGCAGGAATAGTAGCTTTGTTTCTCTTAAACTAGCGTAAAGTGATTGGCATCGAACAATTTATAGAATGAGCGATCCTATGTTCTGGCAATACTCGAAGAAGGCAAACTGTGGATAAAGACAACATATACTTGTTATAATTTGTGTGCGGTAATAAAAAAAAATGTGAAAACAACTTTCTGCTAACACAACCATACTTTCATTATAAAGTACCGTTACTGCATCGAAGATCTTCCGACATCCTCCGCCTTCTGTTTTGGTGGTACACTCTACATCTTGTCCATTTTGTTTCCCTCCAATTTGTATCATGCGCAGTGCCTCTCAACTTTACCATGAAGTAATGCCTTCAGTAAGATGTTTACAACTGTTCATATCTTCAAAATATTTTTAAAAACTTTCCTTTAAAGGTTGGGCGCTTGCCTAGTCGAGTACTTGCTCTCACCAGGTTTATCTTAATTTCGTCCTCATGGAGCACATATGTCTTCCGTAGGTAGAATAGTTTTTCTCTTTAAAACGATAATCTCATTGTTTTATTGGAATTTAATAGCCTTTTTTTTCAAATGAAAATCAGTTTTAAAATGGGAAGAGCCTTTTTGACTTTCTTACTAGCGTTTAATGTTATTTCCTGGCGTCCAAAGGAGAGTAGTCGAGAGTAATGAACTCTCACAACCTCTCTTCCTTTATCTATGGGTATGTCAATTTCCCAGTCTATATCATCCATAAACCTTTTCTTTTTTATCTCTCTCAGATTACATTCATCCAAATCAGAAACCATATCACTGTACGTTTTAGTCCATTTAGCAACATTTTAACATTCCATGATTCACACCCATAAAAAAACATCGATTTCACACCCAAACTTCTAATTCTGCCATGAGTATAAATGTTATTCTGTAATTCAGTCTCACATCTATCCAAAAATTTACAAATAACACGTTCACGTCACTCTCACATAGTTTCGTTAAATAACTTACATCATCAATAGTGCCAGAAAAATGTCGGTGGGAGCCTCTGCCGAGCTGAATTCCACATTTATTCTTTTCAATATGGGCTGTAAATATAGAAATCATGATAACTAATTCATTTCACGCACACCCACACATATATATGAGAGGAGAGATAGACAGTGAGATAACATATATAAAGTAAGTATTTATCACATACATTTTGTAAAATTAATTGTGAACAAGATCTTGTGAAAAAGGATCTACAATGAACGGTGTTGTCGCAGCAGTCGCTACGAATGCCGTTTTTAAGGTAGCAATACTTTTCTTTTGATAGTCGTAATAATAGATGGATTTACATTAAGAATTACTTATTTTTTTGTCAATGAAGAGAATTGAGTATTATTTGTTTATTGTTGTATTTTGCTCTCCTGCTATTCATTGGCTGTTAGGTAAAGTGTGAATTTAATAGCCAATCAAATGCAAGATGATATACGAAGACGTCATGATTGATTGCATTATATCACCGTGAAATGTCTTTAGTGAGCATCTTCATGCATCGAATAGCACGATCTTAGAACGTCAATTAATATTTACACGTGGGACACGTTAAGTAAGCATTTTGTTTAGAGATTTCATAGTTCATTATATTAAAATAATAGCAGAAAGTCATTTTCCTTAAAGGTGTATATCATATTAGAGATGTTTTTATTGTGATGTCTTCAGAATATATTGTTTTTGTAAATAATTACATAAAGCAGCATTTACAACTGTATTACAAGCATGTCTTTGAAAGTTAAATTCATTACACTAAAAAGTATAACTATGAGATTGTACAAATATTTTTCACAAAAGGTGCGACGCAGAATTCTATTTCATAGTATTTCACACTGTCAAGGTGGTTACGCGAAGATAACCATCGTTTTAAAAAAAACATTAGAAAAGAGAGGTCGGAAAAATGTAGATAATTGCGTTGAAGAAAATAATTTAGAGAGCAATTCGTAGACTTTTGAATTGCAAAGAAGATTTGACATTAACGACATTGGAAATGTATACAGAAAAGAACAACGACATTCACATTTCTAAAACTAAATTACATACATGTAGCAAAAGCGTCTTGTGAGAAAACCACACTTAGTAACTATTAGAAGTAACTATTTGAGACAAATCAGGGATATACATAAAGAAAATTTTGATATTGTAAAAAAAAGTGAAGTAACCCATAGCAATTATTAATGCCGTAGGGGTGTGAGATGTTAGCGATCTCACATTTCAGAGGCTATACAATGAGAGCGGTAGCCATCTACTCTCCCTCGCAGTCTTTACTTCCGGGATTAATCCGGTACCCATTTAAGGCTGGGTCGACCTGGGTGCCGTTGCGACATATAATCTCAATGCAACGAAAGAAAAAATATTACATTCGGAATACTGTACTTCATTTTTACCCATGCTATGACATATTAACGATATGCCTATACAAGCAATTACTGTAAAATTTCATTTCCACATGCAATAAAATCAGTACTACCTTAAAAACGGCATTCGTAGCGACTGCTGCGAAAAATCCGTTCAATGTAGATAATAATTAATCATAATTCTGTAACGTGGTTAAGAAATAATGCATTCATGCAAAATATGAAGGTTATACATTCTGTAATTAAGGAGAAAATAGACAATATCGGTGGACAACTATTTATGAACGCACGTAGAAACTTGATCATCCAAATCCCAATTGACAAAATCCCCAATTATCGGAATCGAATTTAGGTAAATACTTTTAGAGCGAGTCCATTAACTGACGCGGTAGAGAGGTCCGCGTCCTGACTTCTTTCCGTCAAGCGCCTGCGGGAATTGCCGCTCGGAAACGTGCTACTACGTCAAGGAAATTCTACTTGAGATGTTCAAGTGAGATACATGTACATTTATTGAAAATATTTTATTGATTTCATTGATTTACGAATGTACATACACATGTACAAAGTATTTCTGTACATACGTGCCATTGGGTATTTTTTCATTTTTTACAGTACTCTAGTGAATGTAGCTTATTTGCAATACATAGTTGCTTACATATTACTGTATTTGTATCAATAAAATCCAGTTCATTTCAATGTATGATTGTATGTATGTACAGTTTTGCTTCATTCCTGGGCTATATCCAATTATCCGAATTTATGATTATCTGAATCGGCCTGATCCCCAATTAAAATACTGGTATATTTTTAGTTAGAGGAATGGATCAGCTATCAAATGGGCACAAAATAAAAATTATATCTTGAAGGTTATAGTATGTATACTTAAAAACATGAAAATTGATACTTTAGTTAAGCCCCATCATCCCCTATATATATATATATATATATATATATATATATATATATATATATATATATATATACGAATTATATCATTAATTTGTTTAGAACTTACATCCTGCTGTCTTCGGAACAGTATTAAAGTCAGCAGACTGATAAGCAACGTTGTTACTGTTGATCTCATAGACTCTTCCGTACACCGATGCGTCACCGAAGATGACAGTAGCTTCAATCCTATCCGTGGCACTCTGTTGATAACATTGTACATTAATGCTCATTAATATGTAATATATAGAGCTGTATTGTTTCCTGTTAGGGGCAAGGAATATGCCTTCGTATATATAGATTGGCTATGATATAATAAACAAGTTTAAAATAATGAAAAACGCAAATAAATAAACCAATCAAAAGTTGTTCTTTAATAGATACCATGTACTTTGCAATTAGGAGAAATAAGATAGCTGATGTTCTAGCCAAATTTACAAGTTACTGCGAAAAAGACTACAAATATAAAACCATGTATCAATTCCAGAAATTAAGATTATCAACAGCTCCAGACATATGAAATAGAACGAAATTAGCCAAAAGACGAAGCAATTCAGTCTTGGAAAAATGCATTATTTTTGAATTGAGAACATGCCATAGCACACTCGAGCAATATATGTTTATGAGTTGTTACAAATTTAATGGTACATAAAAATATTACATATTTCTATAACAGGTAGCATGTCCCGAATGTTTATTATAAATTCTAGGGAGTTTACTGTCAGCAAACATATTAGCAAAATCTGCAAAATGCTCGCATCAGATGCCGTCTCCGCATTAAGGGTTGGTTACAACAGGTCACCAACATCTTCTATCACTTGTGTATGCTGTGCACTCTACAAGACTGTAACCTTTCTTGCTCATGTATCTATCTTGCCTGTTTCTATGTCTACCACTTGACCGCCGACCTTCGACTCTACCTTCAAATAATATCTGCAACATCATCATCAAATGCCGTCTCCGCAACGAAGGTTGGCTGCAACAGATCTCCTACATCCCCTGTCTCTTGTTTTGGTGGTGCACTCTGCTAGACTGAAACGTGTCCATCTTGTGAAGTTACTCTCCCACTTGTATCTCTGTCTTGCTTGCTTGCCTTTGACTTTACCCTCAAGTAAGGTCTTCATTCAGGTGTCATGCCTTCTAATGTGTCCAAAATATTATTTTTTCCTGATCCTTATTTCTCGTAATAATTATTTCTTCATATTATGGGTTTTTAGAACCTCTTTATTTGTTTATTTTCTCTTTCCATGATATTCTCCCTATTCTTCTATATACCCAAATCTCAACGGCATCAAATCTGTCTTATTTGTTTATTTAATGTCCATGTTTCTGAGCCATATATTAATATAGAATAGATGTAACAACAAATGTCTGCAACAAAGTCTTTTAATTTTCAATGTATTTTATTTGATTTTTTTTTATTTTAATAGTTGTTTATTTTCATACGCAGTTTTGTCAGAGCCTCTTTAGTTGTTTTCTTCTGCGTTCATGAAGTTCTGCATACCTTGAAATATATATATATATATCCACTTATCAAAGACATTATTTATATCTTCAATCTGTTTGTTTATTATCCATTTTTCTAAACTATTCGTAATGTAGAGTAGATGTATCATTTTATAATTATCAATTTTAGTTTATTTGTAATTTGTCACTTACCCGCTTATCTAAGATGGCAGAGGTTGAAACAGTATTGCCAAAGTTGGTCAAGAATGTGGCTGTAATCACGTGCCTGGAAGGACTTGTTGCAGTAACTGTAATGCTAATAGTCTCTGGACACAGTGCACAGTAATTGTTTGACAGGACATCATATTCCACGTTCATTTGGGGGTTCTGTGGGAATAAACATGAAAAAACAATACTATTTACTACTTGTTTTTCTGTTCGCCCGTGTGTTGCCGGGGCCCGAAAAGGGAGCAAAGAATAGCAACACTGTTTACCTTCCATGCATGTCGTAAGAGGCGACTAAGAAGGTTATGGGATGGAGTTGGCTGTCCCATCCCATATAGGGTCAGTGAAAGCCTTTGAAATAGACCACGATACATGGGAAGAACTTGCACAAAATAGATCTACATGGCGTTCTAAAATAAAAAAGAGCGCATCATCTTGTGAAAAGAAGAGAAATGCATCAGCTCAACAGCGGAGAGCAGCTAGAAAGTCACGGATAGACCAAGATCCGTCTACAGTCGTTATTCCATGTCCAAACTGTCCAAGGACATTTACAGCTCGAATAGGGCTCATTAGCCATCTACGAACTCATAATCAAGGACATAACTAAAATTGAATTTTCAAAAGTGGATGTAACAAATGGTCATCATCACTTGTGATGGACGAACAACAACAAACAGGGTCAGTGACCCAAAACCATGCTGAAGTCGGATGTGTCAGGCCGAAAGGCGCAGATATCGCAGCAATGCTGTAAACCATGACACAACGCATTCCGTTCTCCGGACTACATCCTGCTAATCTGCAGAAGTTTGAGGACGAACGCAGAAGAAGAAGAAGAAGCTTTTCTGCTGAGAAGCGCTGGAAAAATGTTTTGTTATGTACTCTGGAAATAAAACTGTTATACCATTACCAGTCGCCATGAGGAGTACAGAAATATTTGTTATTGTACTTCAGAAAAATAAAATCCTATTCGTATCAAGGTTTGAACCCGAGATCTCAGAGATGTTAAGATATGAGACCGGCGTTCTAGCCATTTGGCAACAGGCCTCCAAAACATATTGCAGAAGCACGAAAGTGTTCTAAATATATTTAGTTAGTGTAGTTACGTTTTAACTTTTGATTCTTTTCTTCTTCTTCTTGGACAGTTTGCACAATCCGGCTAGTTCGTACGTATGATGTAGTCCAGACAGTGAAATACGATGTGTCATTACTTACAGCTTGACTGCGATATCTGCATCTTTCGTCCTGAAATATCCGATTTAGTATAAATTTGGTAACCTCGCTCCTAGGTGGGATGTGACAACTAGTCCTCCCCCCCCCCCATACCCAAAACCGTCGTAATGGTCTATACGATATGCATGACCGATCTTAGCGTTTATATTCTGTGCTCCTCTTTCGGACCGCACTCAAGCGCGAACTCTTTTGTCTTCATCTACAACAACACATATAGTATGCTTTTATTTTCTGGAATGTCGTTTTTTCCTGGTATATTTATTTATATTTTAGCGCGGTCGATAAATTATAGCAACGATTATTTTGTAAATTTATTACCCCCCCCCCCCCTTATCAGCAACTATTAATAATTCGAAAAGCTGCATTGCTTAATTCTGTACAACAAATATTTACGTTCCACCTCTCCCCTAATTGTTTAAATAATTTCCATGTATGACATCCGCATTTATGGATCCACATAAACATGCAGACATCACTAACTGACATTAGACAAACAACAAGATCCCAACACAGTGTTGAATTCATTCAGTAATTCGATATAATCAAATCATGGGTTGAAATGCAGCTTTACTTGCAACACATATACAGATCGCACGTTTTGTTGACCAAAAAAAAAATTCTTAACACATCTTAAAAACATTTTGGTAAAAATGTATATTTCACGCCGTATCACATACATGATGTTACCATCAACGCAATATGTTTGGCTGTAGTGAATTTATTGCCAGTATTTATATTCAGCAGTTTGCCATTTCTTTCTGAGAGGTCGGTTGCGCTATTGCCTGAGGCGAGTGTCGAACTCGGTACCTTGGCCGTCATAGACGCGCACTGTACAGCGCTGGCACAGAATCTATAGTAGCGCAATTTTCCAACTATCATTGTACAATTCATGCTTTCATTAAATTCATCAACATTTAAAATACATATTATCTTCATATAAACAGTTCAGCAAAATAAATGTACCTACTTCAAGATTGAAACGAATTCTGAATGCAGAATTTGATGCGATATCCCTGTTGTTGAAGAAATAGAAATAATAAAATGGATCAACCATTTGTTGGGTAAAAACCAAACCGTTGTTGGTCATTACTACTTCTTGTAAGCTGGCGTGGACATCAATGTTTCTCAGGAGACGCTCGCTGTAGACAGCTCGACTTCCAGAATCGAAAGTAGCCAGGAAGACAGAAGTACATGGACTTGCTGGGCCACCTGTAATAAAACGTCATTTTTAATATAGCACCAACACATGAGGCAGGTTTGAGTCTTACCCATAGACCAACCGGTATATAAAGGGGAGAGAATGTGTAGTGTCCTTAGTCGTATTGTTACTGTTCTTATTCATTTTATAATTGTTCTTATTCTTATTGTTATTGTTCTCATTCTTTATGTTCATATTCTTCTATACGTTTATTCTGCAAGCTGATATATTTCTGTAAGTTTAGTCTGTTAACTGATATTCTTCTTTAAGAGTAATCCACTGATGATATTCTTCTTTAAGATTAATCCACTGACTGATATTCTTCTTTAAGATTAATCCACTAACTGATATTCTTCTTTAAGATTAACCCAGTAACTGATATTCTTCTCTAAGATTAATCCACTAACTGATATTCTTCTATAGACGGAAATGTTTTCAGATCGCAACGGCTCTCAGGTCGACCCAGCCTTAAATGGGTACCGGATTAATCCGGGAAGTAAAGACTGCGAGGGAGAGGACATGGCTACCGCCCTCATTTGCAGAGCCTGTGAAATGTGAGATCGCTAACATCTCACACCCCTACGGCAGTAATAAATGCTATGGGTTACTTTACTTTTACTTACTTATTCTTCTATAAGATTAATCCAGTAGCTGATATTCTTCTATAAGAATAATCCACTAGCTAATATTCTTCTACGTTCGCTCTCAAACTCCTGCATATTAGCAGGATGTATACCAGAAACAAAATGCGCGTATTACTACTGTTACAGGGTGTGTCCGTGGGAAGTTGTACTGCGGAACAATTTGCAAATTATATATTTATACATTTAAAGTAATACCAGAGAGAGAGAGAGAGAGAGAGAGAGAGAGAGAGAGAGAGATAATTTAATCACTAAAATTATTGACCATATGTTAGTCTCTATATAAGATTGGCAGGGTTATGACATGTCTTGTTACACGTCTCAACAAGTAGTAAAGCAAACAAGATTGCACAGAGAAGTTACACTAGCACTTATGATGTACTTCTATAGACAAACATGTGACACGACAAGATATATTTACTATAGGCATATTACAGGCATGTGTACCAGGTGTATTACTAATTACGAGCTAGAGCTTGACCACACGTGGACTCAAGTGATCTATTGTTAAATGGGGAACCTATATTGGTTTGATACTTTGTCACATTGAAATGCTGCGAGTGATTATGTAACAAGGGAAACATATGACTTGTCCAGATGATGAACCAACTGATGATGGACAGACACTTTTGGAGTCAGTCGAAAAATATGAAAGCTTTACTTTCACAGCATTCAGAGTGAAGAGATTTGAGTTCAGTTTTAGATCCTCGGTTCAGTTATTTCATTCGGATCTTGTTCATTAGTATTAGATAATTGTTAGGCAGTGCAATAATTAAAAGTAAATCAAAAGATCAGTAATCCAGTAACCCAGTGATCTCACAGATTTATAGGAGATTTATACAGATTTCAATCTTCTCCGGTGGTTTATTAGTGAAGGCTAATTTGATGTTTTTAAAAGTTCATGCTAAGAAAAGAATGATGAGGCTTATTGAACAACTCAGTTGTCCATAGCCTTAAATGGATATATTGCCCTGGTCATGTTGGGGTCAGAGGAAACGAGAGAGCCGACTTATTGGCAGGCAATGCGGCGATAGACGGCACATTGCTGAGAAGAGATAAAGCAGACTTAAAGAAAGCAGTAATAAATTCATTTCAAGATGCAGATGATGTCGATGAGGCTGAGAACTTTCACATACAAAGAATATTAGAAATGGGAGTATCTAGAGGCGAGGGAAGGAAAAGTAAATTGTTTTGGTAAGTCCCGAAGATCACACAATCAACACCTGACTGGGACTCTGAGTCTAAATACACTGGGATGGCTGCTGGAGCGGAAGGCGGAGCACTATGCGAATGTCCCGCGTGCTGTGAGGCCAGTTTCTAATCAAGAAATCAAAAGTTGATGTTTTAGCTGAGTGATTCATAAGATTTTCTAGTCATTCGAAAGTAGTGATCAATCGTCTGATTTCAGAGCTGTTTATTAGTTATTATATGATTAACGATTCTCAATCAACTTAATCTCTAAGTGTAACTGAATTATTAAGTTATTAACAATTAATGTGGGCATTTGATATATTTGTATATGTGGCGTAGTGAGGTTCTGTGGACAGGCAAATTGCGCATATGAAGCAAGAATCAATTGTTCTCAATATCTTAGGAGCGCAATAAAGCAACAAATACATGAGATTATATTTTAGTACTGCCTACATATCATCTAAGAACACGGGCAATCATACAAAGTAAAACAAATTAAAACTCAAGTGAACATACGACATCAACATACCTTCCCCGGTGAAGTCTCTGTCAGTAACATTGGAAACTGAACACAAGAAACCTTGAGTAAATGACAACGAGCAGATCGACTGATCCCACGTGGTCCCAGCAGGAGTTCTCTGATAAATACCAGCATGTCTGAATGCACATGGATCTCCAAATGGATCAGGAGAGAAGCTAGAACAATTCACGGAATCTAGTAATGAAATTGTTAACAAAAATTTATTAAAGTACACTTATAGTCTTGGAATTACTATAAATATGAATACATCAGAATATATTCACAGTAACGAAATTGTTAATTATAATATTTGACAACACTGTTTTTGTAATGAAATTGTTAATTATAATATATGCAACACTGTTATTGTAATGAAATTGTTAATTATAATATATGCAACACTGTTATTGTAATGAAATTGTTAATCATAATATATGAGAGTACTGTTATTGTAATTAAATTCTTAATTTAAATATATCAGAGTACTGTTATTCTAATGAAATGGCAATAAAAGTGTAAGAGAGTATACGTAATGAAAAAAAAAACTTCAAAAAGTACTCATTTCACTTTTCCCAGCAGTCAGATGAGACTATTTTATAAGGCTGTTTCCAGGTACCCATATTATCTTATTTTGTTAATGATCTCGCGTCATGTTGCAAATCCTGTATACTGTCATTGTAACGGATAGATCCGTAAGATCAGATCAAATACATGAATACACACGATTTTTATTTATAATAAAAAAATAGACATCTTATGCAGAGATATCCTCCTTTCAGACGTAAATGTTAGTCCACTTTGGTTATATTTGAGCATCCTAAAATTATTGAAATTTTTTCCCGAGGAAACACAACCTTTGAGGTTTTTATATACACAACGTAATAAGTGATCAATAAAAACAATGGGGTTCGGGAAGACTAAGAGAGAAGATGCCGGATAGATAAGCAGAGGGTAGTAGGGGAACTTCGGTATCGTAAATGATTGTCAGTGCATGAGTAAAAATAGTTGTAGAGAGACATGATTGACATTGAATGAAATAGAAGGCTTGGACAGACACGATTGAAAGTGCACGAGACAGAAGGCTGTGGATAGACATGCTTGATACTGCATGACACAGAAGGCTGTAAACAGACATGATTGGCAGTGCATGACACAGAAGGCTGTAGACAGACATGATTGGCAGTGCATGACAGAAGGCTGTAGACAGACATGATTGGCAGTGCATGAGACAGAAGGCTTTAGATAGACATGATTGGCAGTGCATGAGACAGAAGGCTGTGGACAAATATGATTGGCAGTCTTTGAGACAGAAGGCGAAGGCTGTGGACAGACATGATTTGCAGTGCTTGAGATATGAGGCTGTCGACAGACATGTTTGGCAGTGCATTAAAAAGTCGTATGTGGGCAGATATGATTGCCAGTCTTTGAGACAGAAGGCGTAGGCTATAGACAGACATGATTGACAGTGCATGAGACATGAGGATGTGGACAGACGTTATTGACAGTGCTTGACGCAGGAGGTTGTGGACAGACATGATTGGAGTGCTTTAGATGGAAGGAGAACGCTGTGGACATGTCATTATTGTCAGTGCATGAGACAGAAGGCTGCAGACAGAAATGATTGATAGTGCATAAGACAAAAGACCGTCGACGGACATGATAGCCAACAATATTGGCATGAACTATAAACGAAAAATCTGGGAACAGTCACTCACTAAGTGGGCCCCTCGTGTCGACGTCACATAAATACTTCTGAGTGTTGGCACAAGACAAAGTTAAATTGATTGGTCTGCTACACATTCTGTTGTTTTCATCGTAAATTTCATCTGCAAGAAAAAATAGAATATTAGTTTGTAAATACGAATTGTTTTACACAACTATTTGAATGTAAACAATGCGATAGTTCACTAACATGTAGTTATACTAAATGTGGTTTTAAAAACACATCAATATATGATAATATTTTTAAGTGAGGTAATCACTTTTTAAGCAGTTCTTTCTCATAGTCAAGAAAGTATTCATTCAAATATGACTAGTTGGGGAATTATTTTAGTGAGAATATGCATCTGTTGCATGCAATGCTCTATGTGCGTAAGTATGTATCGAATTCTATACTGATGACATCTATTGATTAACCTCTATTGACCTCTAAATAGTTGTATTAATCAGCTGTCTAACTTGGTGATTAAATCATTTTTTAACTGCTTAATGTAATCAGCTGTCTAACTTGGTGATTAAATCATTCTTTAACTGCTTAATATAATCAGCACATCGTCCTGTTCATTAAAATATCTTTTAACTACTTGATCGCGTCAGCGATCGAATATGTTGATCGAACATCTAAAGAAATCAGCCGTTTGATGTTAAATTTGTTAAGTCATCATCTAACAACTTTATTACGTCAGATGCCTAATTTATTGATTAAGCAATTCTCTCAGTGACTTGACTAAGTTACTTCATTAAGTCATTGATTTAACCATTTAATAATGCTATCTGTCTAACCATGTGATGAAACCGTCACTTTAACCAGATAAATGACTTAGCAGTCTAGCCTAGGTGATTAGACCATTATTTAATTACTCAACTTAACTCAGCTATTTTATAAATTCTTTAAGTCATTTCTCCAGCTTATTTCCTACGTCTTTTGGCCAAACAGGTGATTTAGTCATGATTTTATCAACTATAATAAACCAGTAGTTCTATCAGGTGATTACACAATCACATTAATCTCATTATCGCTCTACACTCTTCACTGGTTAACGGTTTAACAGTTTTACACAATTAAAGCTCTACACACATGACGCATTCACATCTCCATTCATTTAACTTAGCCATATCTCTAATTACCAGATAAACTATGTTATTGCATAGCTAAGCCAAATAACCTAACAACTAATCCATATATCTAATTAATCCATATATCTAACTAATCCATATATCTAACTAATCCATATATCTAACTAATCCATATATCTAACTAATCCATATATCTACCTAATAACTAATCCATATATCTAACCTAATAACTAATCCATATATCTAACATAATAACTAATCCATAGATCTAACAATCCATATATCTAACCTAATAGCTAATCCATATATCTAACCTAATAGCTAATCCATATATCTAACCTAATAACTAATCCATATATCTAACCTAAAAACTAATCTATATATCTAACAATCCATATATCTAACCTAATAGCTAATCCATATTTCTAACCTAATAACTAATCCATATATCTAACATAATAGCTAATCCATATATCTAACCGAATAGCTAATCCATATATCTAACCTTATAACTAATCCATATATTTAACCTACTAACTAATCCATATATCTAGCCTACTAACCATACCATATCATTAACCTATTAACTAAGTCATAAATCTCTAATATATTAGTTAATTCATACTTCTAACTTACTAATGTCACATATAACGAGTACAAATATAACCGGAGTAACTAATATACTAACCAACGGGGCAGGACCGTTCTCCAAGTACACCATTAGAACATTCAAAGTATTTGTTACAACATTTGCCACTTGGATATCTGTTCTGCGAGTTTACAGAAGCACATGATGCTGAAATATTACAAATAAATATAAGGTTCCATTACACGACAAGAGTGTTAATAATGTACACACAAATGTCAAAGGTCATATGTTGAATTCTATCTTTTGCAGTCAAGTCAAGTTCATTCACATAAAAATCAACACATGGACATACATACAACAAGAAAACGAAAAAAAAAATATTTTACCAAAAGTAATTAATAACCGTTCACCATTTGCCTCATCATTACTATCTGTTCCTCTATACATATATCCGCATGGATAATTATTTCTGAGGATCTTACCAGTGGCATACCAGACAAACCACAATGCAACGTATACTTCAAGTAGATGACATGGCTATAAAGTGTAGTTTGTCTTCCCTCCATATTCATCTTTTTAGTTATGAATGTTTCATGATGTATGTCCTATTTTCCGTCCCCTTCACAGGTTTTAATGCTTGTTTTGTAGATGTTTTTTTTTAAATTTAAATTTTATCAAATAAATATTTTGGATGACGAAAATATGCAGGCCCGCAAACATTGAACATTTATCCTTCTATAGCAGACTCCTATATTGCAAGTAATACCAGATGTACCTACAGATGGGTCAACAAAACTAAAGGAAGAACTAGATGACTGCTGTACTGTACTTCTGGCAGAATTAGATGATTCTGCTATACTAGCGCACTGAATGTATCTATTCGGGTACTAAACATCCTTCGTTAACCTCCCCCTGTCCCCCTCCAAACATAATAATGTCTTGAAGACAGAAAATCTTATACGAGCCTGGTGGTATTTCGTTTTCTCAAAAAACACATGGACCAATCATTTTAATAGCAATAAACATACAACTTCTAATTATGTAGCATATTTAAACTCGCAATGTATATATAATATTTATACTTTCCCTTTTAAAAAAAGCATCAATTCGCAAGCCACGGCAAAAGTCTACCTGATAATAAATTAACTTAAGCAACACTGAACAACACAATAGTAATGCTAAATGTTATACCAGTAGGACAGGAAACTTCTGAAATGACGTTGCACTGTGATCCATCCCAGAATGTTGAAGAAGGGCACTGTCTTTTCACTGGAGCACCATTTGGAAAACACTGGAAGAATGTGTCACAATAATTGGGGTCGAAATCAAATCCATAGCCTCCATCAAATAAGCACTGAGTGCAGACTAGAGCAAATAAAGAAAAGGTAAAGACTAAAATAAATATTGTATTAAGCTGAAGCCCACGAGTACTTGTATACTGCCGATATTCTCTCAGATCGATTCATCCATATATTCATATATATATATATAAAACCAGCATATATATATGCTGGTATAAAGTCATTCTACGGCTTTACAAAAAGGGTTGGTTGTCTTGAAGCGCTTCCAGAGTGCCAGTCTTTGATACAATTTTTCACGATTATAGCTGTAAAATATATGAACCTCGTGTTATATCAAGCGATTTGCCAGAATATTCCGCTGTGCTGTTCTCTCGCTTCTTCATTTATCTTTTCTTATTCGACCTTTTGTTATTATTTAGTGATACACATTACATGTAAAGCGGCTAATAATCACTAGCATCGGCCGAGATGAGCGTCGTTGTGTGAGATAAGCTGTACGCTTATGGTGACTGCTTGTTATTTATTGTAAGAGAGATCCTGACTGTGGTAAAACCGACCCCTTTTGACGCTTTAGCATGACCTTATATATACCTGCATGACAATGAAATATTATAACTATCAATATTAAAAATAAATAGCTAGAAATATAATAAACAACAAAGATATTAATGGTTAGGATTTTATAGTAACCTTTATATAAATTACTTGATTCTTTATTTAATTGTATATATTATTTATTACTTGATTTATTACTTGATTCAATATTTAGTAACTCAAAACATGATTATTAGTACTAGAGATGCTGTAAAACTGTGGATAAAACCCCTTCCTTTATGAATATACCCATAAAGGGTATCACATTGTTTTTCAAAAAGAGGGAAATAAACACGAAAAAACAGAATAATTTTTTAAGGCAAATTCACCTCCTTACTGAAAACATATCTACAGTTATCAACCATGGCTCTCTAGATACACGGCTACAGTACTAAACCACTGCACAAAATGCACATCTATGGTGCTGAAACACTACACCACAAACACATCTATGGTGCTGAAACACTACACCACAAACACATCTATGGTGCTGAAACACTACACCACAAACACATCTATGGTGCTGAAACACTACACCACAAACACATCTATGGTGCTGAAACACTACACCACAAACACATCTATGGTGTCGAATTTGTGACGATGCATGCTTAATTATAAACATATTCATTGATGGGAGCTAATGTGCAATATTATGAATGTTCTTATGTGTTCTTTAGCTCTACCTTAACCATATAAGACATATGTGATCAATTGGAAATCTTTGGTTAGAATAATGACATAATAGTGAGGAATAGACTAAAGGCAACAGAGACAGAGGGCCCAGCGTGAGAAAATAGACAGTCAGACAACCTGACACGGCAGTGAAACAACAGCGATCTTTATACATAATACTGTAGACAGAGAGCTGTGGAGAACATGATCACCTGCACCAGCCGGCATGGCACTTTATGATGATGACGAGAGAGGAATTTGACGTTTGATTATCAATAGATGTTCAAACAAAGTGTACATAAAGTGGTCAATGAAATAACGGCAAACGGCCTTAGAATGATAATATCCTTTGTGAGTGCTGTCGAAAAAGATCGCAAAATATGTTAACCGAAAATTCGCATGCTGCTCAACAAAAACGCGATAAAATTAAGTCAAGAACTACGCAATGCCCCACAGACTCTTCCCACATATGTTTAGTGTGTGTTAGAAAACTTCAAGCATGCATATGATACATTTGTCATACTTGGAGATCTCACAGGCATCAGTGTTTTCATCATAATCCATGTTGTTCGTCTATTAACAGTAATGGCCATTTGCTACATAGAGTTTAGAAAATTCAATTAGAGTTATCTATAAGTCACATCACTAATAAACTCTATGCTGGTGCCAATGGTCATTTGACAGGTTGGAATTATATGATATTTTAGCAGTAACATTGATTATAAAGTAATATAGGGTAGGGTAAAAAAAAAACCAGTTGCGGCAGAGAAATACAATTATGAATAAAACTGTCATACTCACGTCCATAAACTCGTGGTGTAGTTGGTCTTGTTTGTGGTGCAACAGTCGTGGTTGTTGTTGTGCTAGGACTGGCCGTACACAGAATATTGTTTATAATACGTTGGAACTCTCCTTCCAATTCTTTATAACTTTTGGGGTCCCTTGGATCTACTGGATTTCGATCCAATAGAACCGTAGGCGGTATATTGCCGTTGATAATAGTCAGTTCCTCCAAATCCAATGCATTGCTTCCCTGTATAATAAATTAATCCTCAAAAATATGCATTATATTTCGAAATTTGTCTCTGTAACTATTAAATATCTTACACATTCTACTCTAGTAATCTGACCTGGGTATTTTAAAAGTAAATTTATTATCTCTGTATACCCAAAGCTGCTAATCACGTGGCTTGTAAACCCCCATCCCCAAATGTCCAGGTAAGTCAATAAAACTAACATTTTAATAGTTACACATGATGACAGAACAGGACAATCCTTAAAGTTTGTTTGCTAGCGCTCATTCTCAAATTCCCGCAGCAAATCTATAGTAGCAGAACGATTGCACTATCAATTTTTTTTCAAGTCCTAGAAAGTACTAGTAATTATAGAATGTGTTACTATATATGTGAATGAAAGTACTAGTAATTATATAATGTGTTACTATATATGTGAATGAAAGTACTAGTAATTATAGAATGTGTTACTATATATGTGAATGAAAGTACTAGTAATTATATAATGTGTTACTATATATGTGAGAATAGATTACTATCTGAACTGCGCAATACCTGCAACACAAGAGTAACAATGTTCCACCTCAATCTAGCCACTCTTTCATATTCAATCCTTGCTTGATTTCTACGAGCAGAATTTCCCGAACCTTGTGATGACACAATGATTAACAAATTGTTGGGGAATCTTGGTTCAGTGACAACGGCAGACAATCCTTGATATGTCCATGAACCAGCCTGCAATTGATATTGGAAATCGATTAGAATATTGTTAATTAAAGATATATATGAACCTATTCTAAATCTGAGGTGCGCAACATTTTTTTAAAAATCAGTTGTCCAAAACTTACATTCCCCGTGAGGAATGGAGCCAATACATTCCAGTATGCCCAAAGATCATCGTGCAGATGGAAGTAACCCGCCGAAACATTTCTCAACATCTAGAGACTTGCTGCGTTTGAAGTTGATGAATTGCAACACTGTTCTCGGCTAGCAGCATCAAAAGTGTGACATAAAAATGTCTTCCTTTTGAGTGTTCATCATTATTTTTCCAGTTTTTATTTTCACAGATTGAGCTTGCCAGAGCACAAGCCCTGATTACTATGTTAAACTTACATCACCATGACGACATTGACGGGTCAGTAAAAATGACAGGATTTCACTCATGCTCAACATTGCTACAAATCATTATTTATCAACCAGAGCGATATTTCTACAATACAAGACCTACTGTCTAATGGGAAATCAAAGCTTCTTAATGACTCATCTGACTATTCCCGTTATTTTCATTGACCCAAATGAATATGCTTTACGTGACAGCCAATGAACATTAAAGAAACAGTCAATTTAGTCATTTTGAAAGGCTCATTTTTCTATATACAAAACATAATCCTATACTGAATAGGCCAGAAAGGAAAGAAATGTGGAAATACTGTTTTAAAAAGTTATACAATCCCAACATAACAACAGAGTATAATTACATTCCGAAAAAAACCACCAACATTTCGCAGAATCTGACATACTAAACCAAGAAATAGAAGCAGTATTAAAATCTAGACCCAGTAACAAATCACTGGGAGCCGAGGAATAACTAACGAAGTGATAAGAGCATGCAAGGAAACGGGTGAAATGGCTAGCAAGACTATTCAAAATAGCATAGGGAGTACCGGAATACTGGTTAAACTCAATAACAGTACCAATATGGAAGAATAAAGAAAACAAAAGAGAATGTGAATCATACAGAGGTATCATTCTATTAAGTCATACATAAAAATATTTGCTAAAATATTAGAAACACGTCTAAGATACATCACGGACCCACAATTGAGCTCCTTCTAATTTGGATTCAGGAAAAGAGTAAGTTGTACAGATGCTCTTTTTTACTTGAGACAACTAAGTGAAAAAGCAGTACAATATGATCAAGAACTAAACAAAATATTTATAGTCCAACGAAAACAGTCGATAGAGTCCATAGAAATGTTTTTCTGGGAAAACTGAACTAGAAAACTACAGAATCAGAGGTCCGTTATTAGCAAATATAAAAGCTATTTACCAGAACTGCCAAAGATCAGTAAGAAGTACCGACGGAATGACTTCATCTTTCGAAACAAAATCATAGGTAATACAAGGATTTGGGCTCTCACCTATACTTTTTAATATATACATGGATAGAATAACAAAAGAATCCCAAAACAATAAAGTAAACATTACAGTAATAAAAGAAGAATCTGAGAAGGAATTAAATAAAACTATCAATGAATTGATGTTTGCTGATGATCAATGAAGAAGAAAAGCAGTTACACAATCATATTAATACACCCACGACAACATGCACCAATTATAACATAAAAATACGTACGCAGAAGACTGAAGTAATGAAAATCATCAAGTCACCAAATCCAGTGAACATAACAATAAACAAAACTGACGTGAAACAGACTTCTGAATTTAAATACCTGATAAGTATATTCACAGACAACGACAAATTTAGACAACGAGATATTGAGACAAGATGCCTGAAAGCAAATATGGTGGTATACCAGTTGTCACCGTTACTGCTCAACCCAGAGATCAATGTGGAAGGCAAGAGACAGCTGATAAACAGTATATTTATGCCAATACTTTGCTATCAATGCCAGACATGGGCGCTGACAATCAGCCTAGCAGAAAAAACTTACACCATGTGAGAAGAAATTCCTGAGAAAAGTCGCAAGAGTGACCAAACTAGACAAAAAGAGAAATTATGAAATCAGGAGATGAATCGGTGCAAAACCGTGCAAATAAAACATCGAGAAACAGCAAATAAAATGGTTTGGACACCTTATGAGAATGAACCATAACCAACTACCAACTAGAACATATAACATAAGAAGATCCGGATACAAGGCCAAATTGAAACCTAGAACAAGATTGATAGATAACATCAAGACAATACTGAACAAATACGGATTCAACATAGCCAAGGCCTTGAAAAGACAACTAAAGCTCCTAGTCACCACCCCTACGCTTAACGGCAAGTGTGGATATTCTGACCATCATCCACCTGGGTATAGACAATAGACTTCCCATTAGCAAAAAGTCTTATAGTATTATACTTGTATACAGTCATGGTTCTAATCCATTTCCTGATTTTTTTTCTTGAAGAGGTACGGGAGGTTTTCTGCTGTCTCAGATATTGGGAGACACACATTGTTTAACTGTTGTCGAATAGTAGCTTGTGTAGATTGTATCTGTAAAATGGTAATACATGATACAAAGCACTGTAGTATGCACAGTAATTTCATAATTATTATATAATATGTTTCAGAAATTGGCGTTATTCTAACTTTGATGCTAATTATTATTCAAGGTGGGTAAAGTGTAGGTGACGTAAACAAGAAATGTTAGTCTTAGTAGTCTATTTTTAGAATTGTGTAAGCAGATGGATCTGCGCTTTAGGTGACGCCTGCAGAAGGTAGCTCTGATTTGTCTCTTACAGTTCTCTGGCATCTAACTAAAATGTAATTAGAACCTTTAGCTATGTACATAAATTTAGGTTATAATCAACTATAATTATTCTTATAAACAATGATACATACATAATATAATCCTATGAAGAATTAGTTAGTTAGTTAGTTAGTCGTCGGATCATCATCACTGCAAACTGGACACATCCATAGTTGCTCCGATCTCTCCTTGAGTGTATCCGCCATCACACTTCTGCTGACAGTAACGGTCCTATGCTGGTTGACCATCATTCTTCTGCGCCCTCCAAAATGTTCAACTCTAGCAACACCGCATTTCAATCCCTGATCTTTAATCCTAGCCATTGAAAAGGAATCATCATCCACATTAGTCTCACTCTCGCGTGTTATATCACTTAAGGAGTTTAAAACGTCAGCGCGATCCATTGCCTCATCGCCCTGTGCCACAATCGCACACGATGCCAGTTGATCCGCTCTTTCATTGCCTCGAACGTCCACATGTCCCGGCACGAAAATAAATGTAACCGCTTTCAAGCTCGCATTTCTCAAGGCCTCAATCCACTGTTCGCGAACGACACTCACATGTACCTTCTTAATCATACTCATAGAGTCACTCAAGATGCAGACCTGCGTTACCTTCTGTGTGCGTAGCCACTCAAATGCCTTGGTCACCGCCATAGTCTCCATGGTCATACTACTCGTAGTGACCGCAAAGGCACCACTTTCCTCCTTGATCGTTTTACCTGCGCACTGAGCTGCAAATGCCCAGGCACTGCGAACATGCCTAATTACAGATCCATCAGTGTATATAATCACATCCCCCTCTTTGGTATTCTCACTGATTAAAGCCTGCACTTCTTTCTCCACAGCTGTGGGACACCATTCTCTGCATTCCCTGCTAAGTGATATTACTACTCTCAAACAAGTTTCGAAATCTGTGGGTAGACCTATCCATTCCGCACCTGCTGCCACATCCTGTAATCTGCACACGCTTTGTATTACATCCTCAGCACGTCCCATCCACGACCTTCCTCTCTTGAGTCTGCTGCCTTTAACTTTCTGTATTTCGGAATGCAACGGGTGTTCCTTATCTGCATGTATTTGAAGGTACGCCCGTGCACGGCAATACTGTAATCTATGCTCAGCTGTTGGGCAGTCAAGTAGGTATCGCATAGCTCTTGTTAATGTGTCTCTTGTGCATCCCAGAATGATACGCATTGCTGCATTCTGGACTCTATCCAGTCTTTCGATCTGAGTTTGGCTAAGAGTCAGAATTGCCAGTGCATTTCACCACAGCCACAACCAAACCCTGGTACAAAAGAAATAACAATCTTTGCTCACACTGCGCAGCAGCCATAACCTTCATTGCTGCTAAGCCTTTGCCTGCCCTTATGATAATGTGGTCAACATGTTCCCTGAAACTCAGGCTTCTGTCAAAAAACACACCCAGATATCTTCTTCTTCTTCTTCTTTCGTTCACTTAAAACATGTCTATATCTGCAATTCTGTCTCCTTAATAAAACTCACTGTCTTTTGTAGTTCATACAGTGTCCCATAGAGCTTTGATTCCAGTGTTGTTTCCTCTGGCCAATATGTCTGCCTCAGCATTTCATGCTCAGAACACTCTTGAAGTATATGTTTGGCACTCTGTACTGCCTGTCCACATGTACACATGGCCGTGTTGCCAATCTTGAACTTTGTATACATGTGACTGCGGAGTCGGTTGTGTCCTGTTCTGAGACGTAGAATTATAACTTGTTCTGATCTGTTCATAATGTGATAGTCATCTTGTGTTGGTGTTTGTGGCTTTCTTATTGACTTTATCATCTGTTTTTTCTGATGGTAGGTGATTGGTATATCTGGTTGATCTTCGGCAGCACCTTCCTTAGCCAGTTGGTCTGCTTTTTCATTTCCTGGTATTCCACAGTGAGAGGGTATCCACTGCATGGTTACCCTATACTGGTAAGACAATTCGCTAAGTAGTTTTTTCAAGTCTGTTAGTTTTCCAGACTGGAGAGCTTGAAGCACTGACCTTGCATCTGTCAGGAATACCACAGGCTGTAGGTCAGAGTTGGAGTTCAGCAGTTTTTTAGCTGCCACAGTAATTGCCTGGATTTCTGCATCATAATTATTGCAGAATTTTCCTGTCGGTGTTCTGATTGTATCTCTAGGCTTGTGTGGATATTCTATATATACACCTGCACCTCCATTCCTCACAGCATTCTGTGCTGACCCATCTGTGTATACTCTGACCCATATATCTTGTGGATATTCCTCGTCCAGGAAACTGAGGGTGACTGTCCTCCGCTGCACACTGTTCTGTTCGTCCTCGCTTAGTATTCCTTTCACATGGGTCTGAATGTATATTGGCATTCCATGCCTTTCACTCCATGGAGTTTGTTCTGGTACAGACCTTAAGGGGCTGTCAACTTCAGGTAGGTCTGTAAGTTGTCTACGGAGTCGTTTAGCTTGATGGATAAAGCTGCTTCTTTTCAGTCGCCCCATTGCTAGGTTTTGGAATCTTTCCTTCATTGGATGACTTGGCATACACTGAAACTTTTCCGCTTGAATTAGTACTTTTGTGTCTCTGCGTTCGCCAAGTGTTTGCATTCTTCCCATTTTCTGCATCTCTGCTATGGGTGTTGATTTCATTGCTCCCAACATTATTCTAAGTGCCTGGTTTTGCACTTTATCTAGATCTTGTAATGTGGTGTTTGATGCAGGACACCACGCAGCTGAACCATATTCCAGGTGTGGTCTTATGCCTTGCTGGTAAACTTTACTGAGTATATTCCCACTGGCTCCCCATGTGGTTCCACTTAGTTTTCTCAGGATAGCTAACTTCCTCCTGGCTTTTGTTGTTGCTTTGTTTATGTGCTGCTTCCATGTCAGCTTATCATCAAAAGTAACTCCGAGGTATGTTGGTTGTTTGTCTTCTTTCAAGAGCTCTCCGTCTATCTTGATATGACCGGCTTTTTGTTTTGGTGAGAGGGTAAAGAGTGTAGTGCTGCACTTATCTGTGTTAATGCTGACACACCATCTATTTGCCCATAAGGTTAGGGCATCGATAGCTCTTTGTATTTGTTTAGTGGCCACTGTCGCATGTTCTTCTGTGCACCAGATCACCAGGTCGTCAGCATACATTGCCACTTTGATCCCGTGTGGTAGTTCAGCAACTAGGTCATTGATGTAAACCAAGAAAAGTGTGGGTGACAGGACTCCTCCCTGGGGGACTCCATGACGCAGTAGGACTTTCTTGCTTTTGCGACCATCTAATTGTACCCTGGCTCTTCTATTATGCAGGTATGCTTTTACCCATTTGTACATTCTTGAGCTAACCCTGCAATTTCGCAATTTCTTTAGGAGCCCTTCTTTCCAGACCTTATCAAATGCTTTCCTAAGGTCTATCCATGCTGCTAGTACCAGTTTCTTATCTTGGAAGGCATCCTCAATCTCTTGGGAGAGGTATGTTGCCTGATCTTCAGTAGAGTAGCACTGTCTGAAACCTGCTTGCTGTGATACCAGAAGGTTTTCACTTTCAAGGTACCACTGCATCCTAAGATTGATAATGCGTTCCATTGTTTTGCATAAACAGCTTGTGAGGCTGATGGGCCTGTAGTTGGAGACTGTGTTGCCATCTTTTCCTGATTTGAGGAGTGGTATCATTATTGCTTCTCTCCACGCCTGTGGTACATTACCTGTGGACCAGCTTGTGTTAAAGATTTGCAGCAGCTTTGCTCTTGCTGCAATTCCCAGGTTTCTAATCATTTCATTGGACACTCCATCAGCTCCAGGGGACTTTTTCATTTTCAATTTGGATATTGCATGCTCCAGTTCTCTCATTGTGATTGGTGCCTCCATGACTTCAGGTATAGGTTCGTCTTGTCCAATGTTTTGCTGGTTCGCTCGAACCTCCTGTTGTTTGTCTGGGCTGACTTTGACGTTATTGTCTTCTGCAAAGGAATCTGCAAAGTAATCAGCTGCATGTTTACCTGTTAAAATGTTTTTATCTTTATAAAGTGTGATCCTGGTATTTCTCCCTGTACCTTCATCATTTAGTTGTTTTACAAGTTTCCATAATTTCCTAGTATCTCTTTCTAGGTTCAGCGACTCTGTTTTTTCTTTCCAGCTGTTCCGTCTGGCTTGTAACTTGGCTCTTTGAAATTTAGCCTTTGTTTGCTGATATTTGTTGTGATGTTCTTGGCTAGGTCTGTTCTCAGCCTGCTTTCTAGATGTTTCCATCTCATTTTGCAGCTTTTCCAGTTCATCATTCCAGTAGGGTTTGTAGTTTTTGCGTGCCCCCCTGGGTATGGTTTTACTAGCAGCATGTAGTATACATCTATTAAATTCACTCACTGCTCTATTGATGTCTTTGTCCAAGTTCATGTCCTTAGCTAGAACACTGGTTAAATGCTCCATCGAGGCCAGAACCTTGAAGTGGTGATGGGGCTTAGTTCAGCCATCAGAGGCTGGAAACTAAGACTGGTCAGGCACTCCCACTCGAGCAGGACCATAGTCCGGCCCAAGTAAGCAGAGTGCTGAAGACGGAGGCAACCAGCCAAAAGGCGCACAGATAATCAGGTTGCCACGCATAAAACACAATGGAAACATGTCTGCATCTAATAAATGTTATGGTGCCTGCCCTGTGGCGGACGTTCAGGCAGGGACGGTGCCGGGCCCTATACCTCGAAAGGGCCCAACCTCAGTTACTGGAAGTCCTTCTCAATTGCCCCGAGGAGCCAGGAGGCAAGGGAATAGAGCTACTGGCCAAACAAACAGACGACCAATAAAAATAATGCACTGGAATGCTGAGGGTGTCAACAGTAAAAGAGATGGATACAGCAAAAAATTGGAACTTGAAAATGTCCTCAGTGAAGAACAAGTTAATATTTGCTGTATCCAAGAAACACACCTCAGCAGCGACATAGCCTTCAAAATCAGAGGCTACCAGTGCTACCGATCTGACCGAAAAGACAGGCGAAAGGGTGGAATTCTGACACTAGTTAAAAACAATATCAGCGCATGTCAGCTGGAAGTATACATGGATGGGGCAGAATACCAGATGCTCCACATAAAAACAGACAGTGCAGAATTCCATCTCCTGAACTACTACTGCCCAAATGATAAACCATTGGCACTAGACACAATTCCAGATAAAGAAAGGCTTATGGTGTGTGGTGACTTCAACAGCCACTCTCAGAGCTGGGGCTACGATCATATCGACAAGAGAGGTGAGGAACTTGAGAGCTGGCAGGAGGAAAATAATCTCATTCTTATTAACCAGCCAGCTGACTCACCAACCTTCTACTCGAGAGCATGGCACACCACCTCTACACCAGACCTGGCATTCTACTCACCAGGCCTGGAATGGAACATCACACGTGTCGTTGGAAAGCAGCTTGGGGGTAGTGACCACAGACCAGTATTTCTGGAAATTCACAATGAATATACCAAGGACAGCAGCACGCTCACTAGGTGGAACTATAAGAGGGCAGACTGGAAAATGTACCAGCATTTAACCCAGATATCTCATTGTGTTAGTTCTTTCTAAACTTTTCCCGGACAACGAAACTTGTGGCATGGGTGTCTTTACCATGTGATTGTTCAAGGAAAACCACGTCACGAATGCCTTAGACGGATTAACCACTGCTCCCGTATCTCGACACCAATTTGTCAGTCTGTCCAGCTCCTTCTGTAGTTCCACGACGCACTCTTCTCGATTTCTGCCCTGTCTATACACCAGGATATCATCGGCATACGACATCGTTCTGCCAACACCTGTGATTTATGAAGAATTATTGTATATTACTAAAATATAATACCGCTAGCTCATGAACACGTCATCAGGTACGCCAGCGTGGAGTAAATCATTACTGGGACCTAGTAGAAGACCTGCTCGCTAAATTAAGTTGGACCCAGTTCGTTACGTGTTTTTGGCTACTGTTTGCTTTTTAGTTGGTTACTATTTATATACTTGGAATCGCCTTGGCAATTTTTGGCATGGGATTCCAAATGTATAACTAGTAACCAACTAAAATGCAAATAATAATCAAAACACGTAACGAACTGCGTCCTAATTAATTCAGCTAGGAGGCATGTATTGGCGAGAGCTACGAGTAAACTTTAATTCTTAGAAGTAATTATCTTAACCTTGTCAGGTAGAAGTAAAGATTAAGTCTTCACCCTGCTATAAATAGTACACTGTTTACATTTTTAGCTAGCCGACGTCACGGATTTCCGTGTAACACCAATAAAATTAGTGGCTGTCATGACGTCACATCCAGTCAATCACTGCGTTCAACTCTAAGCACAGACGAACGTATGCATAATGTTTCTTTTACAATTTACATATTTTTGAAAAATGTTCATATCATTTGTACTGAGCGCTCATTATTTCTACGCGTTACACACGGAGCGAGGTGGCCACACACATTAGAAATATTGGTACAATACAAGAGTCAGTGGACAGGTTTTTACGGAACAAATAGCTAACATAATTAAACGGAACGAAATTCCGATAAAGACGCATATACCGACAGATCCAATATTCGACACGTTGCGCGAGGAGAGCCCCTGATCACTCGATATGCACGCTGCACACTGAGTGGGAAGTGGATGGCCAGTTCATTGGGCGCAAATCGCTAGATCGGTATTTTAAGTTTCGACTTTTTAAGTTTCCGAGATAGTGCAATAGGATATGAAATTTAAAAGTTGGCATGTTGTCACGTGATTTGTCCACTGATTCTTGTATTGTACCGAAATATTATTTATAATTCTAACCTTACTCTAAGTAATTAACCTTAAGCTTGCCAATTCACACAACATAAGTTAGAAAGTATCTCAAAACTAGAACAAAGGTCACAGTGAAGACTTTGACCTTTACTTTACTTGCGACCTTTGCCATACGAAGTTTTTGCTGGGAGGAAACTAATAAAAATGGGACAATTGGGTTAATGGACTCATTTAGGGAGGTCACGTAAAGGTAATCATCTTCAATTGGTTGGACAATACACGATACTCATATAAAGGATACAATTCTTCCAATAAAGATGGTTCGTATTTTTTATTAGCAGGCCACGGGGAAAAGGTCACATTAAAATTTGACCAATTGGCTCCAAAAAAAAAATGTTAGACAATTATAGAAGTAATGATACATCGACACAGCCCATTTAGTAAACGGTTAATTGTAAAGTATTTCTTCGTGTCATTTCGTTAATTGTGTTAACTGTAAAACATCATCGCACGCTTGATTTCTTGCTATTGGCGGACAATTTTACTTTCTAATCAATTGATAATAAAACGTACTGCAGTTCATCTTATTGTGCATTGTTTTTTATATGAATTATCTATATTTATCATTCAATAATCGTGACACGATTATCTGTGTGCCTTATTTCAAAATTGTCGTGTTTATATAACTATTGGCAATACTTATACTTATTTCCGTTTACCTCAATATTTTCCTTGTGTTGCCCCAGCCCCCGCATTTCTAGACCGTACGGTTGTTTCCCAACACTGTGGCTTTATTTCTGTTGTTATTATTGGGAAGAAGGAGACACACAAAATACAACAATTGAATACTGGTGTTTTCTTACAGGTGATCCTCTTCCAATGTTATCGATACCAGAAAGTGCTTGTAATGGTGTACTTCCTGGGAAGATAAGTGTCTCACTGGTAGAACTGTATCCGTATGCGCCAATTCTGAGAATAATACAAATAATATCACTAAAATTCTACTGTTTGTTTAGTTATTTTTTTAATTAGACTATAATTAGCGGTTCTTAAAGTGTTATACCCATTGCCTCTTTTTTGAAACTTTTCTACTCCGTGCTCTCCCACATCCGAGTGCCTAAAAGTGTTCGTTAACTTTCTTTACAGAAGTGCAAGATTTGTTCAGGTCTAGTGACATATGTCTTGTTATTTGTCATTAGTATAGGGAACTTCCTGTTGTGCCCTAAATGGGTCTGTGCTCCTTCAATTTCAAAATGTCTTTTTGTGACACCACTGTACGACTATGTGTGACACCCAAGCAGTCATATGACGTTAGCCCACAATCACTGAATTATAAGACATGACTCTCGGTGTTCCGCAATCTCTCAGTCTTCTATCTCTCTGTGTGTGTATATGCATATATATATATATATATATCGAGAGAGAGGAAATGAGAATATATTCAAATATATATATATATAGAGAGAGAGAGGCGCGCTTTTTGTCTAGGAAAAAAGATGGATTAACGTATACGATTAGTTTGAGAAAAATGTACTTATGGTGGGGGGGGGGTTAAAACATCTACAATTACCCACCCCCCCCTCCAACATCTATATATAACAAACACAAACACAATTCAGTACTTCGAATGTGTTTATACAGATGCTGATGTATGAAACGTACCTTTAAAAATGTCGATATTTGGCTAGAAAATATTTTTTTTCCCTTAACGCATCTGTGTGTCCTGAATTGCATTTTCTAGAATCTAGATTCTACATACTTTAATCCAAGTACGAGCACAACTAACCAGGCATTAAAATTCCATACACGCTATGGAAAAGTAACAATACTATATCATTAACATACATACACGCTATGGAAAAGTAACAATACTATATCATTAACATACATACACGCTATGGAAAAGTAAGTAACAATACTATATCATTAACATACATACACGCTATAGAAAAGTAACAATACTATATCATTAATTATACATACACGCTATGGAAAAGTAACAATACTATATCATTAATTATACATACACGCTATGGAAAAGAATAGCCTATATCTTAATTAATCCTGTCAGCCGATCAACAGATCGCCTAATCAACAGATTTGTAATTTTCTTTGGCTGATGACACAATATGAATCCCGACCAGCCAGCACGGCAGTAAAATAGATGAGAGACAATATTTAATAGTCCAGTTTTTTTTTGCACTCACTCACCCCTCAACACCGAAAGGTACATGAGCACAGAAAGAAGAAGAAGAAGAAGTGAAATCAAATTTTTATGAACTGGAAATTTTTTTTATCAAATTTACTGCCCGGAAAAAAAGTGGGTAATAATATCTATAAATCGAGAACCATATATATTAGAACGGTATGCCTATGCCGTAAACTAGGCTCGTGAACTTTTCTTGCTCGCTTAGCAAATTTTAAAAAAGCAAATTAGATAAGATGATATTTTGAGAACCTAAAAGGTAAGGATTAGCTGTATTCCCAGAAAATAACACTGTATATATATATATATATATATATATATATATATATATATATATATATATATATATATATATATATATATATATATATATATATATATATATATATAATTTTACTAAGCATATTCAGTGCTCTCATTTATATATATCAACTTACTAAAAAATTCCCTACTTCAGTGAACATAAAATAACATGTTGGTGCGTTCATTCAACACAGCAATAAACTAAATGAGAACTGTTGTTGTCTTATTTTAGAATCAAAAAGATTATACACATCATGAACTCCTATACGTATGGTAGATCATGGTGGATGAGAAAATACTTTTTTTTAAATTTTTGTGTGGTGCACAATTTTTTTACAACATACATGCTAATCGGCACTGGATATATACGAGGGTATGACAATTTTGGTGGTGAAGCTACGTAAATTTGTTTGATTTGGACACGTAACGAGGCATGATGCACTTTATAAAACTATTTTGCAAGGAATTGTCAAGAGTGGAAAAAGAAGAGGCAGTCAGATAAAATCCTGGATTTAAAACATCAAGGAATGATGTAGGCATGATGTTTCAACACTCATCCAAATGGCTGAAGACAGAGGTGTTTGTGATGATGTCTTCAGTTTGGCCCTGCTACTACCATAATGGCTTATGGGTCTCGTTATAATTCTTACAAACACTAAAAATATAAACGGTAGATGTCCAGGTAATTCTTATATAGTTTTTTAGGTAATTCTTATACTGATTTTTTTAGAGGTGGGAACAGAGGACAGTACAGAGAAAGGGACATATTGGATAGCTTAATCGTGGCATGGTAAAAAGTCAGCAATAAAGCAGATACACGTATGGCAAAGAAAATATTGTGGGGATCAATGATCGCCTACAACATCACACACAGCACATGATGATTATGATCTAGAAAGTGTGTAGATCTTTCACTCAGCTAACAGTTCGAGCACAGAGCACTTTCACAGCAGAATCAATGATGATTCTAAACAATTGTCTAGCTCAGAAGGCTAATTTACCAATTTTCTGCAGGGGTAACTGGAGTAACGAACTCTAGTAATTATTTAAGGAATTGAACACTATATTATTATGCGCCCAGAAAAAAATCAGACTGTCACTGCTGCTTACTCTTGCCAAATACAAATAGTAGAAACTATGGAATGATGTGTGTCCTGATAGTGCATTCAGATGCTGTGGATGCTGGCAAGTATACCCAATTTCATATTTGACATAATTCAGCTACTCGTTCCTCAAGAGAAATATTGTAAATCAGTGACTCTCAACCTTCTTTGGACCTTGGTCTACTATTGGGGAAAATTGTCTTCCGTACTCACTCTGGTTCCTAACAAAACGGCATTGTCTTTCATTATAGGACACCAAGGCTGTCTGAGCTTTACCACTAAATTCTTGTTATTTATTTTTCAAGTGGTCACCTTTCTGTGGTCCCTTCTGGATGGGTGTGTGACCCCCAATTTATTTATTTTTTAATGCCCTCAGTACGAGTCTAAATAGCCCACGTTGAGACACACTACTAGTGCACCAATAATTGCAAAACCAGGTCTGGATGTTGATACTTAATTAAGTCCTACTGTGTTCTAAATGAAGCTTTCAATCTTTGGATTTGGACTTAATTATTCATCAGGAATTTGTGGGGCAGAAGCTGAAGACACGATGGCGACCACACCTGTAAATGTCATTCTTTCAGCTCTTGGAATAATTTATGCATGGATATACGTTTTTGAATGAGTTGACTGGCAATGCATATAAACAATAGGGTCAGTGTTACTACTCGAAGCTGGCAGGAAAAGACAAAATATTGCACACGTGATTGTGTGGTATGGTTATATCTCTTTAAGGACAGATGTCTCGTTCCTGCTTACGATTATCCGAGAACTAGGGGGCTGTGTAGCGCGTTGTTAGCGCACTGGCTTCGGATATGAGTGGACATGGGTTCATTCCCCAGCTGAGGAGGAAATGTTTTTCAGAACGCAACGGCGCCAAGTTGATCCAGCCATAATTGGGTACAGGATTAATCCAGGAAATAAAGAATACGAGGGAAAGGAAATGGCTACCGACCTCACATAGCAGAGCCATTGAAATGTAAGATCGCTAACATCTCCCACCCCTAAAGGTAAAGGTATGTTCCATGGCAACAACCTGCAGTCGGGAATGAAGATGACTCTTCGTGTACTAAGCCGCAGAAATTGTAAGGTGAAGTTGCCAGTGCCCTTCCTTGCTGTCTTTATCTCCCTTAACTCATAGGTCAGGTACTCATTTTACAGCAGAGTCGACTGAAGAAGTTACGGTATTAATAAATGCTATGGGTTAACTTTAATTACTTTCCGAGAAATTTGACGGATGTAACGTCAGTGAATCAGATAACAGCTTTCATGTTGCAGCTTTTCATGGACCACTTGTCAAGCAGGAGAGGTGGAGATGAAGTGATGAAGAAATAGAATAAAGCTAGATCAGGAGGTAGTTTTAGATCAGAAACTTAGAATTAGAAAATAAAGTGAGATTAGAACCTAGAGAGCCATCAATATAAGAATCTTAGTAGAGAGAAAGAAGGCGAACAGTACATTGATATTCTTTCGAGAATAGATTTTCGTGAGGCTTGACAAGAAGTTACTCTCAGGTTTTGCCGAGACAACAGTGAGATCGACACTTGAACAGAAAGCTGAAGAAATCTTGAGTAATGATGCATGATATAGACACAGTGTAGATATGATTCGAATAGAGTTAGATTTCAGACGAAGTGTGTAAATATGAATAGGAAATATAATAGAATTTCTGACGAAATCATTACACATGTGAGCAAGTAATATCATCTGAAGGTGTCCATGAATTTGCACATTGATAATAAAGCTAAACAATACATGAACTTATGATTGTATAGAAAAATAGCAACATATTAATATCGTGTATAATGTCAATCTTGGACAGTGTAAGCTACACAAACAATAGCTTAGAGCCCAACTTTCCTGAGCAATTGTCATTTATACTTAAATATATGGCAGAATTATTTGTCCCAATGTTGAACGCCCGGAAAGTGTAGGGCTTCATCAAGTATAAATCCCCGCAACTGATGATGGCCTCGTATTTTAAGATTATTTGTTGATGAACAGTAAACTTACATGGTTCACCCACGTGTGTGTCAACTTGTTAACACCTGACCGAAGATGAGTAGTTAACGCATGTGGTTGCGTCTGTGGGTCTCGCCAATAACCCACTAGACATACCACCCATGCAACAGAAAACCTTAGTGGATGACATGCCGTTATATTGAGGTTATGTTCTTATAGAAGTTTCATGGCATGTCATCTATACAGTTATTAATTTGTTTTGTTCTTGAAATGTTTTTCATGTTTGCCTCAATATATATGTATGCACCCTCTTTGGTTGGGAGGGAGCCAGAGATGTACTGTGCAGCACTGAGGAGGAGGAAACTGACATCACTGTTTTTCCTATGACTGAGGCCCATCATAGAGGCACAGTGACTCAGGACGTGACAATCCTTTTGATTGGACATTTGGTTGCATGCCTGGAGCAATAGAGAAGTTCGGCATAACCAGTAGCCAATTGATGTCGGGGAATGAGCACAGTGAACCCTATCTTGGCTACAGTGGCTAGGAGCAGTGCATAGGTTGAAACCTACCTTCCTGGAGGTGTGATAGTTATCCTTTGGTTCTACCAACCAAGATGAGTAGTTACTGATTAAAAGATAAACCCTGATTCCGATTTTATCTTCAACAGAACTAACATCATTAAGTTAAAGAATAAGGTGCTACAATGTAAGTAACATAAAAACAATATGGTATATTTACAGGAAATTTGAGCTGCTGGCAACACGATTGTTTGTAAAGAAACTTCTCAATGCACTTTTTAGGATGTTGAATGGAAACATCACCCTGTCTGTTGATGAGGCCCTAGCTGCATTTTCAGATTCATCGATAACAAATAATATCTCCGTGGGTGGGCAGACTGATTTAAAAAAATGACAAAGTATATAATACAAATTAACACAAAATAATCACAGATGGTGGACTCTTACTACATAAATGTGTATCCTCATCTCGCACGGTAATACGATCATATAGTAATACAGTCAACTAGCTTTAAATTTCATTATGATATTAAATCTTCATCGCTCACTAGGATATGCTGTGTGTAAATATACATCTTAGTATCATCTGCTCTACCTCACAATCTCACTGCGATACATAGAGCTCAACCTCACCTCTCACTGCGATACATAGATCTCAACCTCACCTCTCACTGCGATACATAGATCTCAACCTCACCTCTCACTGCGTTACATAGATCTCAACCTCACCTCTCACTGCGATACAATGATGTCACATCTCACTACGATGCAAAGAGCTCAACTTCGACTCACTACAATACAATGAGCTTAAGTCCACCTTTAATTATGATAAACTGAGTTCCATTACACATCTCATTATGATACAGAGAGCTAATCTCCACCTCCATTATGATACAATGAACTTTAATCCACCTCTCACTACGATACAAAGAGCTCAACGTCACCTCTCATTAGGATATAATGAGTTCAACTCCGCCTATCACTACGATACAATGAGCGGAAGAGCAACCTCTCATTATGATACAATGAGCTCCACTCCACCTCTCATTACGATTCAAAGAGCTCATCTCCACCTTTCACTACGATAGAATGAGCTCGATTGCGCTTCTTACTACGATACATTGAGCTCCACTTCACCTCTCATTACGACACAAGCCCCACTCTACCTCCCACTGCGAGACAATGAGCCCCACTCCACATTTCATTACTACACAACTAGCCCCACTCCACCTCTTACTAGGTTACATTGAGCTCCACTCCGCCTTTCATTGCGACACAGAAAGCCCCACTCCACCTCTCACTGCGATACAATGACTTTAACCACGTACATCTAGACACATATATCGTGATCATCGGCAATAAAAACGCTATTGGCTAATGGAAATCAAGCCTTCTAAAATTACTCATTTTACTATTTCCAAGATTTGCATTGATTGTCACGCAAAATATAATAATCATAGACACCAATGTAAATCACAGGAATAACCAAATGAGTCATTACGTAGGCTTGATATTCCAGTAGTTATTATATTGTAGGCAATCATATATATATATACTCTAGAAACAATACCAGACGTTTACCGAGGGAAGAATAAATTTCATGTCATAATTAGCTATTGGTTAAAAGTGAACCGTAACATTTTGTACACCAATGTGCTCTTTCGCACAACCAAGAGACGTCTGTGTAGTTGGAAATGGAATTAGGAAATTCTCGTTCTATTAATTCATGAAAAGTTTTAATAACAGTGCTGAAAATAAAAAGATTTCATGGATTAATACAGTTTAAAAAAAAAGAAAACACATTGCCACACTGAAGATTGCCTATCTTACACAGTGTGTACAATTTAATTTGTGAATAATTCGGAATTCGACTTTTTATAAGTTTCCTAGGCCAAACAACAACATCCATCATGCCCCTTGATTAAAAACACAAATTTGAATGAACATTAATCACCAATTTATTTGATTTACGTACTTTCTCTCAAGAATCTCTAATCCCGTTATTTTACTGGTCAATGCAAATGTTTGTATCTGTGCATGTTCATTAGTAAGAATTTGTGCTTTTAATCTCATTTTGTTTATCTGTTTTGTTCTTCTCGTGTTCATGTTTGTTAGTTATTAACATATAAAATTAGAACATTCATTTTTCTTGTTGCAACTTACAACAGTCAGACTTGGACACACAAAAATAACAACGGCAAAAATAATATCGGCTTTCGAACTGAAGTGTTGTAGAGCAATATTAAGGATTACGTGGACAGAAAATATAAGGAATAGTGAGGCTTTGAATATACTCAATATAGATGAAGGATGGCTAATGAATACAATTTTACAAAGAAAGCTGAAATATTTCGAACATATAAAAGGACACAATTGCATGGAAAGACGCATATTAGAGGGCAGAATTTCGGGAAGTAGAAGAAGAGGTAGACCTAGAAGAAGATGAACATATCATGTCAAAGACTATATGAAGATATCATTGGTGGAGGCAAGTAGATTGGTACAGGATAGTGTCGGATTCAGGACATCAATTGGAAAGGCAACGTTCTGGAAAGAATATGTCACATGATGATGCTGATGATGATAAGTTAACATATAGTTGTTTTATTTTCTCATCTATCCATTCATAAGTGAATTATGTATTGCAATACCTGATTTTACACATTCGTTTCTTCATTTACACATCTCTGCATTTGTTATTGTTTAGTTTCTCTATTAAATGTGAGAGGGCCCACACATGTAAATCTATCAATACATGCATATGTGGTTATATGGTTCAATGTATCATATACCTATCTTGGGTCACATATTTGTATGTGCACATAAATAGGTTTGAGTGTATGTTCTATATTAACATATCTTAACATCTTTACATGGGTGAACGTTTATGTTAGGTATATCATCAGAATATTACTGCTTGCTGGTCCCATTCAGTGTCACTTATTTTGGCTGACTTGTTATTATTCGTTTTGTGTGTACTTTGTGTAATCAATTAATAAAAATCACATGTAAAAAAGTACAATAAGCAAAGATAAGTGACGCTGTCTGATATCAGTATGCGAAATAACTGTTAGAACTGTTTGGTATACACCATAGTTTCCCAAAGTAGCGGTACCTCTCCCTAGTTTGCGCTGCAACCTTCTATGGAGGGATGGGGGCGATATTGGATTTAGAAACAATTG